>JANTPZ010008417.1:0-10343 GCA_025593235.1 Vachellia pachyceras
CATTTTATATTTGTAGGGTACTTGGGCAAAGAACAGTCTCTAGGCTGCCATCTCCAGTTCTGATACGTAGAGTCAGGTCTTCCATTCTTCATGCATGTCACTTGTGCTGTGAGGAATTCGCATTTGTCTTCTTTGTATAGAGGATGTGTCACGTTATCGAACACCCATTGCCCTGTAAACAGATCACACTCTTCTGGGGGCAATTCGACCATCTCCTCCTCCTTTTCTTCTTCTGATTCCCCAGCTTTCTCTTCCTTTAAAACTGTCATTTCAGTCTTCTCCACCATTAACGGGTTCACATCGATCACTTCCTGGGTCTCCTCTGATTTCTGTTCCCGAAAGTTCTTGGAGATTGTGACTGTGAGGGTACCTTCTGCATCTTTGTTGGCAATCACTTGAACAGTGTTAGCTGGTTTAGATTTCCCCTCAGGGATTTCTTGAACCTTGGACCTTGAGAATGGGAACTCCGCAATGGACTTGAGGTCCTCACTGTACATGACCATTCCAAGGAGGAAAACGAAGAATACGGTGACAAAAATGGAGAGGGCATTGCTCTTTCGACCCTTCATTGCTGGCGCCCCAGCTTCTGAGTTGAACAGAGGAATCTTGTTGCGGCGAAAAGGATTCATGGGAGAAAGGACTGAATACGACAATGCCTTAGCAGCTCAGAGGCAGAGAGCGATAGGAATATAAACAAAGAGAGGAACAACATTAGCAGGTTCGAATCGACGAGTTAGGTTGAGCAGTTGTTTGCTTTAGTGGAGGGTTGGTGAGAGAGGTTCGTCTTGGAGAAAGTGGTGGAGGGAGGAGACTTGTCCTTCTCAGTTTCTCAAGTTCTCTGTGTCGTTATTTTTTAATGCCATATAATCCAGTCTGGTGATGACCACTTGAAGAAGGTAGAGAGAGGGGGGGGGGGGAAGAGTAATCTCAAAGCCTTCAAAGTTGGTCGCAGTCTGGATCAGTTGAGGAGAATGTGAAGATGGGAGCGTTATCTGTTACGCTAGCTTCTTCGGTGGACCGAGTGTTGCTGTCTTTGCAAAGGCGAACTCGGGTGGTAAGAGACAGAGTATTCATTTAGCATAGCGGATAGTTCAGAGGTCAACATGGTCAGCAAATAAGTGCGCAATTAACGATGGCGAGGCAGATTAATTAATAAACAAAAACGTGGTTTTCATTAACTAACTCGGCTTCTTGTTTTTTTAAAAAGAAAATATAAAAAAAAAAACCCTCCCGATGCTGGAATATAGAAATGGGAATATCAAAGGCAGTGGTGGTTGCCTGGGATTGGCACATGGTGGGGTTGCCTTCTTGATGTTTGCGGTGAACCTTCCTTGAATCCTTGGCCGTTGGCACTTAGAAATATCCTCTCCTTTTGGCAAAATCTATAACATAGCAAGGAAGATGATAAACAATTACTGCTTCTCACGAGCCTGGTTAGTGTAATGATGAACTCTCTCAACTATATGATGCTTGCCATTGTCATTTCAAAAATGACTGTCAGGTCAGCGTCACATTTCCAGAAATTTGACTCTTCCCCACGGATGATCCAGCAGCCAACAACAACACATCGTCTCCACATTATTAAATAATCATATGTATTGTTAATTCATTTTGATTTGCTTGGATAATGAATTGTGAAGAGCAGCTGATGATAATAAAATACTCCATCATTACTTTCGTGCAGCATTTTTTCTTCCATATAAGATAATAGTAACGTACCAAACCCTACGTACAGATCAATGCCTCGTTTGGAAACACAGTATAGAAGTATTTTTACGCAAGTCAAGGTAAATATGTGGAGGAGATTATCTCATTTTAAAGAAAAATACTATTGAACGTATGTTTGGTTTTTAAAAACGTTATTCCAAACAAACCCAAATACCATTATGAAACACAATGTGCTCACGGGTTAAGTTACTCGCTGTAATGTTTTGCGATATGAACGTGAATGAATTTAATTTGGTGCGATCATTGCTATTATAATTTCTATTTTATAAAATTGGGCAACTTAGCACCTTATAAGAAAAATACTGCAAATTAAAAACAATTCCGAACTGACTTTCAGTCATCTTCAAATCAATGTCTTTTTAACTGTTATTATCACTACAAGGTTTTTCCTGCTTATAAAGCAAATTAGGGACTCGGTATTTTAACTATCCATGCATTAATTTTGCAGATTTTTTTTGCTTCGTAATTTTGCGAGTTTAATGCCTGTAAACCAGCGTATACAAATCAACTCAGAAGTAACGCATGAATTATATAGATTATTATTTGTCTTTTTACTTGGTTTTACTGCCTTGTGTAAGAGTTGATTTACTTTTTTTAGGGTGATTTATGAAGTTAATTAAATATTATTTTTATTATTTTTCGTCAAACTAACTTATTTGATTTATAAACTGATATATGATCTAATGATATACAAAAATATTTTAAAATATATATTATAATTAAATAATTTATTTAACTGTTTTAACTCAAAAAGGTCAATTAACTTTTATATTAAAGACTTGATGCAATGTTTAACATAAGACATGTGACGTGTGAAAATTATCTATATAAATCTCATCAGTAATGAAATCCACTGGGCATGTATGCATGGAAATTGAAGGCCAGAAACGAATATTCATCTTGAAGTATTTAGCTATAGTGCATGGGAAGAACTTATTTCCAACAGTGCACGTAAGTTAAGATAAAACCATTTTAAAATCCGTAAAAACCATCTCAAAATTAAAAAAAAAATATTTTGAAATTCGTAAAATTTTCTTAGATTTCATAAATTCTTCTTCAAATCTGCACACTTTCCTAAATACACACATAGCCAGCGAATTGATGAGCTAGAAAAACAACTAAAAATTGATGACTTTTACGTCAACGATTGAATCATTAGTTCATTCTTATATTTAAAAAATAAATCGATAATTTACATGAAATATTTTTTTTCTTTAATTTGGCAGAATGTGTTCGAATGAAAAGGATTACTTACCTAATCACCAATTAATTAAACATGCAAAACATTGATGGCAATAATTGAAATTTGAGACTAAGAGGCAGGCAAAACAGGGGCTTACGTGCTCGTTTTATCGTTTCTGATCTCAAACTTCCGTTATTATTTCACGGTTCTTTTTCCATTTTTTTTTAACACAACTTTGTTCATATTATTGTTCGTTCCTACTTAATATTCTTCTGAACAGCTGAAATAGTATGTTATATGCGAAGCAGCAGCTTCTTGCCTATCTTGTTGTCATTGAGCAGCTTAATTGCCTCAAGAACTATTGAACCCTCACGCTTACTCATTAAAACCATTTGGTATTTGATACCGTATATCGGTCCAAGCTACCTAAACCACAGTTGGTAAATCCTAATTAATTAACGTCAAAGACGAAATTATTAGGAACTTTATGTTAGAGAAAAGTAAAAGCTAAGGAATCCTCTTTTTCTTGCTTTGTTAGTTTCGAAACTGTAGAGTGCAGTAGAATCTTGTGATTATACACTTGCCCACTTTTCTTTCTACTTGGCCCTCAGATTTGATGGAAGAGCTTATCTTTTTTTTCCAAGCCAAGGCATCTAACCACACAAGAGACTCAATCGTATATAAGGCATAGTAACCAGAACAAATTGTGTGGTATATTAGCTATAAACAGTACTACTTATTCTTGGGTGTTCATACAATAACGCATTCTGTTTAATAGAAGAAGAAAAAGAAGTAAATAGCAGCTGCTATCAGTTGAAGAGGAAAAACATGTAAGAAGCGTTGAGGCCAAGGGCTGGGCTTTTACCAAATCTAAAGTGATAATTTAATTTGGAAAAAAGATCTTAATTTAGAGTAAGTAGACATGGTAGTAGATAGATGGCAGCATCATATAAATGACAGAGGAGAAACGTGGACTTGTGAAAACAGCGAGCGACCTCCACAAGAAAATAAAACTTAAAACGACAAACAAGGATTAGAATGAAAGAGAAAAGATGGAGCAGGTATCACCATGACATGAGCCCCTATTAACAACATTAATGTCTCATACTCGTGTCTCTACCCACCTCCTTCTATTTTCAAACGTTTGACCCATTTTTTATCAGATTGTTATTCACGGATAGTCGAATCTTCTGGTTTGTTAAAGACTTTCTAAAACATTTTAGGAAATGAACAGCTATTTTCACTGGGCATCAGGTTGCTTTTTTCCGGCGCAAAGGTTTTGTTTAATTTATTTATGCTTTTCATTTGTAAAAATGTAGAGCGCGAACATGGGTTCTCTAACGCAAAAGACTCAGAATTCATGCTGTGGTAAAGGGTAAATAAACCTCTCCTATGAATCATAAAGGGAAAGATTCTCACTTTAGAGGAGGCATCGTGCAGATTCTCTCAATGAATGGTCAATGCCAATGATGTATGGTGTATGTGTTTGGGCAGACGATTAGTTGGGGAATAAAATTGCAATGCTGGACCCAAAGTGTAACGCCATGAATGTTAGAATAGTAAGTTGTTTAAGGAAAGAATCATTACATTGTCTATATTATCTTCTTGATGATGGGGTAGGTCAGAAAACGAAGACAAAACTCAAATGGGACAAACTACTTTCAGTGGTTGGACAGCGCATGATTTTGCAAAGTCAGACTAGATATATCTGCCGTGGGCTCGTCATTGGTATATGTGACTCAATACATAGCAGTGTTGTGAAGTCTTTGAATTGGTAAACTGACACACTTATACTGAAAAATGTTGAACGGCATTTATTAACTTAATCATGAAGAAAGAACCTGATAATTGGTGTGTTCGCTATAGTAAGTTTTAATGCAGCTTCCCGAATTAATGTTATCATACCATGTGATCCTGAAAAGCACATGTCAGACGCAACATTTTAATATGAACTGTAATTTCTTTATCATACCATGTGATCCTGAAAAGCTCATGTTTAATTATGGCTGGTCACAAGTTTTGAGCTCAAAACATGGGATCCCTGTTGTGTTGGGCAACATGAGTTAATACAAGTGCAAAGTATATTTAGTGGGCCTTTTAAGTGTGTAAGCTAATTTGTGACAACGAGGTTTACATAGCGAGAGGTGACTATTCTGTGCCTGCATATAAGTAATACATGACGATTACAATTTACTCCCCAATCGTGTCTTTCCATGAGACGTTTGTAACATTAGTAGGGGCTATTGAATATTAATTGCAACTGGCAAGGTCAATTCAGCAGCTAGCTCCACTAAACCAGTCATACATGTGTGTGTATATATATTGGTGGTGTTAGCTCCACTAAAACCAGTCATAATCTGTTAAAACAAAGACTATCCTAGTTTACAGTTTTCATCAGTGCAATAAAAATTGCTTTGCAGAATAATGAGAAGGAAGGGACAGATTAGATTATTGTGCATTTCATCTATCTTCACATTTCTTTCTCCCACAAGATTGTTTCATTTCATCTATCGAATTGTGTGTACTGAAATTGACAAAACATCGAAATGTTTAGTCGCTTCCTCAATTCTCTATCATGCATGACTGTGTCATGGTTTAGGGTTGATTGGCAGCTTTCAACGTAATCCGATCTGAACTTGAATTTGAAATCACGTCCTTCGTCTTGTTCATACTCCAGAAGGCTTTTCCTTTGCACAAGTAGATAATACGTAGTACTGTCTTAAATTTCAACCCAGATGAAGAGGACAAACATTCAATCATTAATGATAACTGGAAAGTGGAAACAAATCAAAAAAGAGAGCGCACGACTTTTTCTTATTCAAAGTCAAAGACGAGTGCTAGAATTTCAAACCCAAGACCAAGACTGAGCAATTTTTCCAGAAGCGTACACCCAACATACTTGTTAAGTTGTTATTGCTCTTCATCGTTAATCAACAGAACTGGCGCCCCACCCTGTTATCAATTGCTTGTTGACTCTGTCTATGCTTCGTCTAAGAATCCACATGAAAAATACAATGGGGCCTTGAAGAGCACACGGATAGTCGTATGATCTTGACCTACGAGTCACTTAATTATAACTTATCTTGACTGAAAAAAGCAGAAAACCAGAAAAAAAAACTAGCACTGCACCATTAATTAAGAACTCAACGCATATAGTAACATGAGTACAAGTATGGTACAAATTGAATGATTTATAACCCATAGATGAACATGATTTAATATTATTTTTTTAAAAAAATCTTGCTTCACCCAATCCAAATTGACTCTTTACTTCTTGCAACATCTCTATTCATCCTCTTCTTGAATATACTCCATCTCTGCAACATTGAATAGTAGTAACTATCGTTCAAAATAAATAAATAAATAATAAATAAACTACGTCAAGATAATCAATCAAAAGCAATTAGCACGGCGGCGCTTGTTTATGCCTCCATCTGCCACGGTTCTATGCACATTTGCTTCGCCCATAGTGGAAGCATCTCTTTACTCAGATCATACCGCTTCTTCTCAGCAACACAACTCTTCGGAGGGCACATCTTTAACCAATGAATGAACCCATGAGACATCTGGTTCAACGTGTTGTGGTGGAGCCACGGAGGTGGCAGACACCCCATTATTCCTAAACCCAAATGAAGCAGATTTCTTCAGCATGTGCATCTCATGTCCATTCATGCCCCAATCCAATTTTCCATTAGGAGAACTCCAATCTGAAGATAGAGCAGAAGACGCCCTACAGCGAGGGTGGGAAGGCGAAGAGAGTCCGAGATGGTGGCTCACTGATTCATCGCGATCGATAAAACTCTGGCTTCTCTTCGCAAAGGCAGCAGACCTGGCATTCATCACCGCTGCCGCCACAGCAGCTGATGAGTCAAACCCAAATGCAGAGGAAGACGTGTTGGTTTGATAGCTTGCACGAAGGGGGTTCATGTTTTGGCGCATTTTAAGCCCACTTGGAGAGTTCAATTGACTAGACAATGAGAGTTGTGGCGAAAGGCCATGTAATTGAGGTGATCCAAAATGATCAACAGATCCTAGAAGGTCATCAAGGTTTGTTGGGTTCATATCACCAATCCTGCTGAAGTCTTTGTTTCGTAAGGACAGGGAAGAGATTCGAGTCAGATCTTCTATCAATTGCTGCTGATGCTGGTTTGCAGGACTTTCTAGTCCAAGCAGTTTCATGTCTAGATCCAGATCCCTAGCACTCAAGGTACCCTTCAGCCGGCTCCCGGGGAGCTGCAATGATGGTGGGGTGAGGTTTCTTTGGTTTTGCCAAAAGCCTCCACTCTTAGGAGGTGACGAGGCTCCGATGGGAGACATGGGCGGAGTTGAAACAGTTGGCATGGGCAAAGATGAGGAACTAAGAGCCAATGGACTCATTGACGTCATATCAACTACACTAGCCAAGGACTTTGGAGAAGGCACAGCAGAGCCAGTAGAAGCAAACACAAGTCGCAATTCTTCGGGTTTGTGAGCAAAGAAACAAACTTTCCGAGCGCATCCAATCTCATCCTTGCAGAGCTTTGTTCTGTATTGAGCAGGATGGAGCCAGGACTCAAAGACACCGTGTGCATACTCACAAGCATCTCCCTTCTGGCAGGAGCCCTTGCGAAACTCAGGGCAGGGAACGCAGCTGTAAGGGTACTTGCGTGGGTCCCTCCTCCTGGCATTCTCCCCAGGATGAACAAACGGACACTCGGTCCAATCATGTGAGTAAGCCCTTGAACACGGCTTTACCTTGAAACTGTACATTCTAAACTCGTCAGTTCCGTATACACCACTGTTTATATCAGGCAGTGATACATCAACAGGATATTCTTTTTTCTCAGTTCCTTCTTTTGAGGACAAAGTGGGCACTACAATTTTATGTTGCTCCATCTCCTGGTTGATGATTTGCCCTCCTCTAAGCAACAACTCTATAGCCTTTCTTCTTGCGTTGGAGAAGGAACTGAAGGAGGGGGGAATCAGGTTGACAGGCCTATTTGCACCAGCATCAGTGCAATCAGCATCGGCACCAGCACCAAGCAAGAGCTGGACAGTCTCGAGTGAAGAGTGAGAGCCACCAACAACAGCACAATGGAGAGCTGTGGCCCTATCAGAACCACAGGTTTTGTTCACATCAACCCTGCCAGTCTCAATAATATACTTCAAAACTCTGGTACTTCCAAATAAAGACGCAATCATGAGGGCCGTCCTCTTCTCCCAACCTATCTTCTTCGATCCAATTCTTCTGCCGTACCAAAGGCTTGCCACGTTGATGTCGCAGCCCTTCTCTTCCACTTCTTTTATGAAAGCTTCAAGATCATCGGATGCTGAGAGTTCAAGCAAAACCGAAGAGTCGCAGAAGTTTCCCGTTTGACGCTCACTTTCCATGGTGCCGTTCGAAGGAGAAAGCTTACTTTTTGAGCCACTGCACATGCCCGGGTTCTGCATTATAAGATAGGATAAACTCGATAAACCTCTCTATTTTTTTTTTCACAAGGAATATATAAGCCCATACGGGACAGAAATTGGAACCAAAACTCTGCCCAATATATCTAACAAAAACCAAGGGGTTCTGAATCTCTTGGAATGTACTGCAAATACTTGTTGTATGAGTCTATTTCACACAGAACCCAAAAAAAAAAAATTTGAACAATCGACGCCACTGACTTGGTCTTTTAGGACCTAACTTGAGTGATTGTTTTTTTTTTTTTGTGATCTACTTTGTGTAACAATTTCGCGTGAGAACTGAGGGACACACAGAGACCAAGGAAAAAAACATTAAAAAAATTAACTTTCAAAGATCGACCAAGAACCAAACATGCGAAGCATATCCCTCAAACTTATCTAAAAAGAGAAATTGGAAAGCCCCATGCTTCATGAAGCAAATCAAATCCTTAAAAGACTAAAGCCTATTAGAAAAGATAGCGTACCTTCGAAAAACTGAACCTTGTCAACTAGTGTAGGAGTGAGTCGGGTGAATGGCTTTGCGAGTAAAATCGAGAAGGCCTCGATTGAGAAGCTGAGGAACAAAGAGGAGTGGGCAGCCCTTTTTATGTGGTTTGCCCACTCGATCCGTCGAGGAGGAAGACGGAAGGAAGGCCTGACTTTTCTTCGACGCTCTTTATCTTTGGTCAAAGTCAGATATTCAAAGGCACGACCTTTATTATACGCATTTATTTATTACCCGTCGCTCTCGAACTTTTCGAAATGAAACTCAAATGTGCTGGGAATGCAATTCAAGATTTCCCCCGGAGTTGGTTTTCAATGTTTCATTTCTCACCATAGGCGTCTTCAATTAATACCTGGTCAATTTTGTCTCCGTGTTCTTTTAGGATTTTTTTTAATTTTATTTGGACGGTTAAATAGCCCCAGTACAAAAAGATCATATTTTAAATAAGAGGAAAACTTGAAAACGTAGCAGGTGGGAAGACGCCAAGACGGATATATGTGAGTTGAAATTAATTTTCATAAGCCTGCAACTCGTGAGAAACGCTTACGGTTAACATCAAAACCTAGGTTTTAATTTAAAATTTAAATTTTATTTAAGTATAAAATTTTTTCTGAAAAGTTATTTTGGTTACAAAACCTCAATTTGAAATCTAGATTTTCTCTTTCATATTTTCTCATCTCTTTTCTACTTTTTTCTTTTTCCTATTTTTTTCTTATTTCTCTTTCATCTTTCATACTTTTTCTTTCTTTCTCTTTCCTCTATCCTACCTTTTCTTTCTTCTCTTTCCTCTTTCCTACTTTTCATTTTTTCTCTTTCCTCTTTCCTACCCACTTTTTTGCCTCAGAATCCGTAAAAGCTAATAACTTTTCAAACATAAATCACTTTTTAAAAGGATCCAGTTTCGGTGCATGGCGTGATATTAGGGTACCGTCCGTCTAAAACGCAGCGTTCCACTTTCGATCCAAATTTTCCACTTTCGATCCAAATCAGACTCGTCTTCCAAAATCAGACTCAACCAAATTTCCCGCTCTTCTGGCTCAGATACAACCGGCGGTGACTGTGCGGTCTGCCTCTCGAAATTTGAGCAGAGAGACCTCCTCCGTCTACTTCCATTATGCTGTCATGCCTTTCATGTGGAGTGCATCGATACTTGGCTTCAGTCCAATTTGACATGTCCGCTGTGCCGATCTGCGATTTTCGCTTCTGATTTGGAGTTAATGAAGGTTCTCCAATCTTCTCTCGCCGGCGGTGGAGGCAGCGATAGTTTCCGGCTCGAAATCGGGAACATCAGCCGGCGAGGAGTGGCACCACCACCAGATGTCACCGGAGATGGGCGTACGAGATCGAGGTTGAGGTCCTATTCTGTTGGCTCGTTCGAGTATTCCGTAGAGGAGGATTTCGAGGTTCCTATTAGCCACGCCCATCGGAGGAGCGTGTCGGATAATAAGGAAGAACCGGCAGTTCTAGAATCTCATGCGAGTCTAAGATGAGTCTGATTTT
>JANTPZ010008418.1:0-13082 GCA_025593235.1 Vachellia pachyceras
TGAATATAATTAAATATAAAAAGTTAACACATGATTTAAAACAAGATGACACAACATATTTTGTAAGTTAGAAATATAAAAACGGTAAATTCAATATGGAACTCAAGAGTTAAATGAAGTTTACAGCTAACTATGATTTTATACACTAAAAACATAAAAATGGTAAACTCAAAGAATCAACTCATGAGTTTAATAATAATCATAATCCATTTTCTCCTATTAACCAAAATTTTTCTCTATAAGCACTATATGTTTGTGTGATGTCAAGTCTCAATAATTCTACTTATGTTTGAAAAACTTTAGTCTTTGTGTAGTGGTTTTGTCAATCACTCTCAACATAAAAGGCAAACTTTTCCACACAAGAAAAGTAAAGGATTCATCATCTCACGTTCTTCTCTGTCCCTCTCTTGCAAAATGCCTTTTCAATTTATTAGCAGCATAGAAAAAGTAAAAAATTTCCTTAGCATAGTGTTTACTTCCAATAAAGTAATTTTTGTATTTTCTTTTTCTTTGTTGTTTGGCACAAGTATTACTATGTAAGAGTTAATTTTGTTCAATGCATTATTAAATACTAAATGTAGATACATCTTCTAATAGGGATTTGAATGATAATTAATTATGTTCTCATAATTTCTTGTCGTTCATGTCTCTTCAGGACATTTTAAAGTCTTCAATTTGGAAATGGTTCCATGTTGATTAGCACCGCAATTTAGGGCTCTAAATTAAAATTAAGCGGTCTATATATTTGACATTTTTACTTTTATATTTTTAGTAACTTTTTATTTCAGTAAATATAAATTCTAAAATAAATATAATTTTCTAGCTATTACCATTTTTAAACAAAGGATTTATCAATTAAAAATTATAAATTTAGAGTATCCTCAAATCACTTTAGAATTAACATTTAATCTTTATTATGGGCAATATCAACTAAAAGCTTGTTGATATTTAGTCACTATAATACATTTATTTCTTGAATTGCATTATATATTTTGGAAGCTAGGAAAAATATAATTGTTAGAAATAATATATATTTGTTCTCAATAATATATGAATTATAAAATGATAATTATTTAGATGATAAATAAAATACAATGAAATTCCTTTATAAATAATTCAACATTATTAAAATAATAATCTTGCATACATAATTTCTTTATTTTTAAGCGATTTATTTTTTAGTGACAGCTATTTTTATTTAAAAATTAAACTCAATAAGATATATGGTTTTTTTAAAATACACAAAAAATCAGCTTATATGGGAAAGCAATAACAAATCAACGAGAAAGCTGTGTGCATTAAGTATAGAATTTGTGTGAAGCTTTATTTGTTCATTCTCTATGAAAAATGTCTTTTTCAAATTATTAAAAAAACACTTATATTACCTAAGAAAATAAAAATATAATAATTAGTATTATTTTAAAACATAAACATTTTTCCATAACATGAAAAATATAAAAATTTTAATGATTAGTATTATTTAATTAAATAGAATATTGGCTCCGTTTGGATAGCCCGTTGGGAAAACGGACACAGATTCCAAGGCAATTTATGTGAGAGAAAAAGTGTCTCGGTAAGCGCACCAGTTGTGCCAACGGGCAAACAAACAGAGCTATTATGCGTATCACCAAAAAAATAAAAAAATTTCAATATGGACAATATATACATTTACATGCATGCTTTTCTTCCTTACAAAAACTTCATTATTTATTTATGATATCTACATCGAGATAAGTATTATAGCTTAAAAATTAACAAATAATTTTCAAACTTTCGGACCATCATCACATTTAAATGAAAAATCTTAATATCAATCACTATTATGATAGACTCATTGTTCAAGACAAAACAAAATAAGAGTCCTGAAATTGACGAACATGTTAGGTATAGCCCGTTATTTCTCCATCAATCTCTTATCAAACATCTTTTCATATAAGAAAAGTAAAAGATTCCTTGCCGTGTATTGTTATTTTAAATGAAGTAGATTTTTAAATATATATATAATTAATAGCTAGGATATTTCCTCATGTATTTCTCAATTTAATTTTAAAGTTTTCATCTCTTAGTGGAACTTATATTTGATCTATTTTACCAATAAAATAGTGAGATTATAAATAACTTATATCTAACTGCATGGCTCCTCACTAAAAAATGTTATAAAAATCACATAAAAAAGTGATACATCTAATAATGTTCAATCATAAATAGATTTTTTATACAATTAATTCATATTTAAGCATTAGTGAATCTAATTGAAATAACTATCAAAAGCATTTTAGGGGCATGAGCACTATTCATTAGCACCAAGCCTACTAGTTCAATCATATATACGTTTTTTTTGTGACAATCATACATAAGTTTTAAAGTTAAAGTGCAAATTTATCTTGGAAGTATTAAAATATAGCAATGTTACCTTTTGCTGTTCAAAAATTAAAGTTGATAGTTAAAAATTAACGTCAACCATTAACATTTTTAACTGTAAAACATAACATTTGCTTCATTTTGAAACTTCTAGGGGAAATTGCTCTTAACAAAGCTTTCAGGATAGCATTGCTCATGAGAAAACTTCTAGGGAATATTTGCACATTGACTCTAAGTGTTATCTAATACCCAATCATATCATATGCCCTGTTGTTATATCAAAAAAAATAAAGGGGAAACCACTATGTTGTCTTAAATAAATTACTTAATTGCCCAAATGTTCTGTAGCAATTAAGAAACATGTGATTAAGCCTATTCCCTAATATTCCATAGTAATTAAAAATTTTAAAAAATAACTTTCAAACTTTTAAACGGTCCTCACATTTAAATGGAAAATCTTATCATCAATCACTTTTATGATAGACACATTGATCTAGACATAACAGAACATGAGTCATCAAATCAGGACAGATATGTTACGAACAGTCATTCCTATAACTAAAAATGTTGGTTAGTTCTTTCTCCATCCATCTCCTATCAAACATCTCTTCATTTACTAGCACTTTTTTCATACAAGAAAAGTAAAAGATTCCTTGCCATGTAATTATATTTCAAATCAAGTAAATTTTTAAATTTAATTGCTAGCAAGGATACTTTCTCCTCTCTTTCTTAATTGAATCTTAAGGGTTTTCATCTTTTAGAAACACTTGTATTCTATTTTACCAATCAAATGGTGTGGCTATAAACAGCTTCAAGATGATATCCAACTGCATGACTTACTATTAAAAATGTTGTAAAAAATCACGTTAAAAGTGGCATATCTAATAATGTTTGATCATACATCAATTTTATTTTATATGGTAGTCTAGATATTTAATATTTTTAAATAAATTTTTATTTCAGTAAATATAAATTCTAAAATAAATATAATTTTCCAGCTATCACCTTTTTTAAACAAACAATTTATCAATTAAAAATTATGAATTTAGAGTATCATCAAATCACATTAGAATTAACAAGAGCATTAAACTTATAGCCCACCAAGTGTGCTTCCTTAACTTTAAACTTGTATTTTGTTTCTCTTACCATATCAACTAAAAGCTTATATTAAAATTTTCTTTGTTGTAACTATAATGTTCTATTGACTCAACACTATATAGAAGTCTTATGATTTTTACTAGTCTTTGTGAAGTATAGTTTCTTTGTCCATCACTTTCAATTTATAGGAAAAATTTCCAATACAAGAAAAGTAGATGACTCTCAATCTCATCCTCTTCAATTTCAAATTTTATTTGAAGAGATATTATTCAATTTTTTTAGACCAAACTTTTAACTCCTCTTTTAAAATATTTATTAATTTTTTTACTTTTCATGAAAAAACACGATTAATTGATTATTGGTCTTTTATTAGTAAAAGCTTTCATAAGTATAGACTATTCTTTATTGTACTTTATTGGATGGATTTCACATTATAGTGAACTTCATGTGATAGACCCAACCAACAAGAATTCTATAGACTTAATTAGTGTCTCTTCCAACTTTCCTTGTCTATCCCTCTCAATTTGTACGCAAACTTTTCCACAAAAGAACAGTAAAAGATTCCCCATATTATAATATTTATTTTAAAAGCTTAACTTAATTTGAAACCAAATAATTTTATTTAATTATATATAATACAATTCAATAAAATTTAATAAATTCAGAGCCTCATACATATATTTTGGAAGCTAGGGAAAAATATAATTGAAAGAAAAAATATATATATTCGTTAATATATGAATTTTAAAATGATAATTATTTAGATTACAAGTAAAATACAATGAAATTCATTTATAAATATTTCAACATTATTAAAATAATAATCTTACTCACAATTTTTTATTTTTAACCGATTTATTTTTTAATGACAGCTATTATTACTTAAAAATGAAACTCAACAAAATATATGGTTTTTTAAAATACACTAAAAATCAGCTTATAAAGAAAAAACAATAATAAATCAACGAGAAAGCTGGGTGCATTAGTTATAAAATTTTTTGTGAAGCTTTCATTGTTCATTCTCTATGAAAAATGTCTTTTTCCAATTACAAAAAATACTTATCTTACCCAAGAAAATAAAGATTTAATAATTAGCATTATTTAAAAACAAAAACATTTTCTATTGCATGAAAAGCATAAACATTTTAATGATTGGTATTATTTAATTAATTAGAATATTTAGGCATGTCACCAAAATAATAAAACTTCATATGGCCAATATATACATTTACATGCATACTTTTCTTCCTCACAAAGATTTCATTATTTCTTTATGATATTTACATCAAGATAAGTATTATAACTTAAAAATTATAATTTTTAAACTTTTAAATGGTCCTCACATTTAAATGGAAAATCTTATCATCAATCACTATTATGACATACACATTGATCAAGACAGAATAAGAGTCAAGAAATTTGGACAGATATATGTAATAAGTTCTTCCTCCATCCATCCCTTATCAAACATCTTTTAATATGAGAAAAGTCAAAGATTCTTTTCCGTGTAATATTATTTTAAATCATATATATTATATATATAATTACTAGCTAGGATATTTCCTCATGTCATTCTGAATTTAATTTTGAAGTTTTCATCTCTTAATGACACTTGTATTCGATCTATTTTACCAATGAAATAGTGAAATTGCATCGCTCCTCATTAAAAAACTGTTATAAAAATCACATAAAAAGTGACACATCTAATAATGTTCAATCATAAATAGATTTTTTTATACAATTAATTCATATTTAAGTATTGTTGGATCTAATTGAAATAACTTTCAAAAGCATTTTCGTGGCGTAAGCACTATTCACCATAACCAAACATACTGGTCCAAGCATACATACATTTTTTTTGTCTGACAATCATATATAAGTTTTAACGTTAAAATGCAAATTTACCCTGAAAGTATTAAAATATAGCAATATTGCTTTTTGCCGTTAAAAAACTAAAGTTCACAGTTAAAAATTGATGTTAATTACTGACATTTTTAACCGTAAAAGATAACATTGCTTCATTTAACTTTTAGGAGAAATTCCTCTTAACAAAGCTTTCAGGATAACATTGCTCGTGATAAAAAATTTCTATGACGAATTTGAACGTTGACTCTAAGTGTTATCTAATACCCAATCATATTATATACCCTGTAGTTATATAAAAAGCAAAGAAGAGACCACTAGGATGTCTTAAGGAAATGATTTAATTACCCAAATGTTATGTAGCAATTAAAAAAACACGTGATTAAGTTTGTTCCTTGACATCCCATAGTAATTAAAAAATTTTAAAAAATAATTTTTAAACTTTTAAACGGTCCTCACATTTAAATGGAAAATCTTATCATCAATCACTTTTATGATGGACTCATTGATTGAGACACAACAAAATAAGAGTTATGAAATTTGAACTAATATGTTATGGATAGTCATTCAAGTAACTTCAAATATGGGTCAGTTCTTTCTCCATTCATCTCTTATCAAACATCTCTTCATTTTTCTAGCAATTTTTTTTTCAATACAAAAAAGTAAAAGATTCCTTGCCATGCAATGCTATTTCCTTTTTTTTTTTTTTGCGCCATGTAATGCTATTTCAAATCAACTAAATTTTTAAATATAATTGCTAGTGATGGTACTTCGTCCTCTCTTTCTTAATTAAATTTGAAGGGTTTTCATCTTTTAGAAACACTTCTATTCTATTTTACCAATCAAATAGTGTAACTATAAACAGCTTCAAAATTATATCTAGCTACATGAGTTACTATTTAAAAATGTTATAAAAGTCACATTAAAAGTGGTAGATCTAATAATGTTTGATCATACATCAATTTTATTTAATATGGTTGTTTCAGTATATTATGTTTGAGTATTGTTAAGAGTAATTGAGGTGGTTAGCTATTCCAAAGTTATCTTTTACATTTAAACAAACTCGAACTCTAGAGCTCATGTTTAAATGGTAAAATCATTGTTCACTAGGACGAACACCTATTAGTTCAATCATACATATTTTTTTATCTAATACTTAATCATATGAATGCCATATGGTATAAAAGGGGGATTACTATCAAGTCTCTAAGAAGGGACTTAATCACACATGTTCAATAGTAGCTGAGAAGTATGCAACAAGTTCCTTTGGTCACTGTATGATTGGGACACAAAAATTTTTCTTCTTCATTACTCTCTTGCCAAATGCCTTTTCAATTTATTTGCAGCATAAGAAAAGTAAAAAAAAAATCCTTTTCATAGGGTTTACTTCCAATTAAATGTTTTTCTATTTTTTCTTTGTTGTTTGGCACAAGTATTATTTTGTAAAAGTTAATTTTGTTCAAGGCACTGTTGAGCACTAAATATAGATACATCTCATAATAGGGATTTGGACATTAATTATGTTATAAAAATTTCTTATAGTTCCTATCTCTTTAGTACATTATAAAATCTTCAATTTGGAAATGGTTCCATCACTTCCACAAAATGCCATTTAGCGACAGAAAATTCTTCGTTAAATGACTATTTTTATCACTAAAACAAGGGTCGCTAATGGAAAATAGCCATTTAGCGATGGATTTTTTGGTCGCTAAATGACATTTTTTCTTGTAGTGCATGTTATTAGCACCATAATTTAGAGCTCCAAACTAAAATTAGGCAATCTAGATATTTAATATTTTTGTAAAAGCTTCAATTTGGAAATGGTTCCATGTTGATCAACTAAAAGCTTGTTGATATTAAAATTTTCTTTATGGTCATTATAATGTGGTGTTGACTCAAACCTATTTGGAAGTCTTATGGTTTTTACTAGTCTTTGTTATAGGCAAACTTTCTAATACAAGAAAAGTAGATGATTCTCAATCTGGCTATCTTCAATTTCAAATTTTATTTGGAGAGATTATTGTTCAATTTTTTTAGACCGAACTTTTAACTTCTTAATTAAAGTATTTATTAATTTTTTTACTTTTCATGAAAAATACGATTAATTGATTATTGGTCTTGTATTAGTAAAAGCTTTCATAATTATAGACTATTATTTATTGTACTTATTGAATGGATTTCACATTATAGTGAACTTCATGTGATAGACCCAACCAACAAGAATTCTATAGACTTAATTAGTGTCTCTTCCAACTTTCCTTGTCCATCCCTCTCAATTTGTAAGCAAACTTTTCCACAAAAGAAAAGTAAAAGATTTCCCATATTATAATATTTATTTTGAAAGCTTAATTTAATTTGAACCCAAATAATTTTATTTGAATATGTATAATACAATTCAAAAAAATTTAATAAATTCAGGACCGTTTACACAATAGTGTTATACATTACACACATGTTTACACATACATATATTTTGGAATCTAGGAAAAATATAATTGAAAAAATAATATATATTTGTTCTCATTAAAAATATGAATTTTAAAATGATAATTATTTAGATTATAAGTAAAATATAATGAAATTCCTTTTTAACATTATTAAAATAATAATATTACTTACACAATTTTTTATTTTTAAGCAATTTCTTTGTAGTTACTACTATTATTAATTAAAAATTAAACTCAACAAGATATATGGTTTTTTTTAAACTACACTAAAAACCAGCTTATAGGGAAAAAATAACAAATCAACGAGAAAGCTGAGTGCATTGATTATAAAGTTTGTGTGAAGCTTTCTTTGTTCATTCTCCATAAAAATGTCCTTTTCAAATTATAAAAAAAATTATATCACTCAAGAAAATAAAAATTTAATAATTAGTATTATTTAAAAACATTAACATTTTTTATGAAAATCAAAAACATTTTAATGATTGGTATTATTTAATTAATTAGAATATTTAAGCATATCACCAAAATAATAAAAGTTTTACATATGGCCAATATATAGTGCATACTTTTCTTCGTCACAAAGATTTCATTATTTCTTTACGATATCTACATTGAGATAAGTATTATAACTTAAAAATTAAAAAATAATTTTGAAAATTTTAAACATTCTTCACATTTAATAAAAAATCTTATCATCGATCACTATTATGATAGGCTCATTGATTAAGACACAACAAAATAAGAGTCATGAAATTTGGACGTACATGTTATATAGAGTCAGTTCTTTCTCTATCTATCTCTTCCAAACAAATTTTAATATATGAAAAGTAAAAGATTTCTTGCAATGAAATGTTATTTTAAATCAAGTAATTTTTTAAATATATACATAATTAATAGCTGAGATATTTCCTCTTGTCTTTCTCAATTTAATTTTGAAGTTTTCATCTCTTAGATACACTTGTACTCACTAGCTAGGATAAACAACTTCAATTTTGATATCTAACTGCATGGCTCCTCACTAAAAAAATGTTATAAAAATCACATAAAAAGTGATACATCTAATAATTTTCAATCATACTATACAACTAATTCACATTTAAGCATTGTTGGATCTAATTGAGATAACTCCCAAAAGCTTTTCATGTATTCATATAGTGTCATACTGTACACCACATTTTTAAATGACATAAGCATTATTCACTAGAACCAAGCCTTCGTACACAAGTTTTAAAGTTAAGGTTCAAATTTGCCTTGAAAGTTTTAAAATATAACAATGTTACCTTTTACCATTAAAAACTAACATTGACAATTAACAATTGATGTTAACTATTAATATGTTTAATTGGTAAATGGTAACATTGCTTTATTTTAAAACTTTTAGGATAACACTGCTCATTAGAAAAAGCTTATAGGGCAAATTTTCACATTGATCTTATGTTTCATTTAATACCTAATCATATCATATACTCTGTAGTTATATTAAAAAAACAAAGAGAAAATAACTATAATGTTTTAAAAAAGGAATTTTATTACCCAAATGTTCTATAACAATTAACAAGCATGTAGAAGTTTCATTGTAGAAAGGACAAAATGTTTTTATCAATCAGTTATCACTAAGTTTTTCTTGTGATTAAGTTTATTCCTTGATATCAATAGTAATTAAAAATAAAAATAATTTTCAAATTTTTAAACGGTCCTCACATGTAAATGGAAAATCTTATCATCAATTAATATTACGATATATTCACTGATGAAGACTCTATAAACACGAGTCATGAAATTTGGACGGGCATGTTAGTTGTAGTCAATTCTTTTAGTATTGATCTCTTATCAATCATCTTTTCAAATACATATAAGAAAAGTAAAAGATTACTTGCCATGTAATGTTATTTTAAATCAAGTACGATACACACACACACATATATATAATTAGTAGCTAGGATATTTCCTCCTCTCTTTATCAATTTAATTTTAAGGTTTTTAATCTTTTAGAGACATTTATATTTTATTTTACCAATAAAATAGTGTGACTATAACCAAATTCAAGATGATACCTAATTGCATGGCATGCTACTAAAACAATGTTATAAAAAATCACATTAAAAGTAATACATCTAATAACGTCCGACCATACATCAATTTTCTTTAATATGGTTGTTCATTACGTTATAGTTGAGTATTGTCTGGTCTAATTGACATAGCTAGCTATTCCAAAGGTGTCCTTTCCTTTCATATAGACTTGGACTCTAGACATCATGTTTAAGTAATAAAAGCACTATTCACTAGAACCAACGCCTGTTAGTTCAATCATATGTAACTTTTATCTAATACTTAATCATATCATTGCGATATGGTTAGGGGATTATTACTAGGTCCCCAAGAAGGTACTTAATCACACAAATTCCACTGTAGAAAATGATGAGTTTATGTTATTCACTTGTTATTTTAACTTTTTGGTCATTAAATCCTTTCTTTCAATTAAATTCTCATAGTAATTCCTCCAATATAATAAAAAAATATATTTATGAATATAAGTTGAGTTTAGAATCTCATCCAAATATGATTGGTAGCATTGCAACTTGACACATCTTATCATAAATACACTTTTTTGCTAGGCATATCTTACTTGAGGGAATCTTATTCAAAACACTATTAAACATCTCTTCCAGTTTGAACATTAGTTCACCATGTTGTATCCCATCGGTTATAGTAGATGCTTATGTTGACACTTCAATATTGATCTTCCAGGCACATTTATAGTAAAAACTCTTTCGTTAAAAAAAAAAAAAGCATGTGTATCATCTTGCAATAGGTTATTTTGTTCAAGGAATTAATAGTATTAAATGTAAATATGGGGTTTTAAATCTTGTTTCGGGGGACTGACCCTTTTTAATATAATGTATTCCTGCTGGCAACCCAAAGAGATTAAGCTTAGCAAGGTTGGTTTCCAACCCATCCCAAATTTTGGGTTCGCATTGAGGGCATTTAGTTTTTCCTTAATGAAACCCGATTGGGAATTTTTGCATCTCTCTGGCATTGTTCAAAATTCATCGGCCCAACTTATGGGAGCATCGATTTCGGCACATCGTCGTCATTACCCACTGTCACTGTCACTGTCACTCACTCCACTGGTGAGGATGAGAAGTCGAATAACCGCCATCGCGGGCCGCTTCTTTGACGGCGTTGTTGAACTTGAAGGCCAACTTAGTCTATATTCTTTTTCACCATCAAATTGAAATCCGTTACCTCCCCAAGCTCGCCGGCGTCGTACGGTTGAAGGCAAAGTTGCCAACTTTGGAGCCGCTTCTCTTCCTTCCCGCCGCGCAGGAAATGGGTCGTTCTTAATGATCTTATAGATTTGGTGACCTGATTCTTATTTTCATGATCTGAATTCAGTATGGATTCTGGACTTGATTGTAGTTGTGGTTGCTTTCCTTGAATAGCAATGAAGGAATCATGTTGCTTTGCTTGTCTGTTATCATCAGTATTGAATTTTGATTATTCTCAATTCTTCATAAAAAATGTTGAATAAATGTTTTATTGGGTTGATGTTGATGGCACAGATTTTCATCTACAACAATATTATGGTGGGTTGGGGCGGTATAGGCAAAACTCTAGTTGGTTGGACCTGCCATCAGGCCCTGATGCCCTGTCTAAAAGGTGGTCAGGAGGAAGCTCTTTAATACTTTAAACTCTGATCATGAAATGTTTTCCTGTTTGGGTCAAAACAACTTTTTACTACTCAAGTTATTGAGGAGAATTAGTGTATGGTGCCTAAGCAGATGGTCCCATTCTTTGTTTTACATTCTCCCAGCTGTTTTTCTCGCCTTTTTTTCTCTATGCATCTTAAGCATAATTGCTGAACATGACAGGTTAGGGGAAAATGGTAGAGAAAATGGAGCTTTGATATTTTTGACCGTTGCACAAAAAAGTGTGGGGTGGGGGTTTCAAAGAAAAGGGTAAGGATAATATTCTCTAACTTCACAGTTAGTTTAATGTAAAGTTTTAAGAAGTGGAAGGGAGAGAAAATTCTAGTTCTTCAGTACTTTATCATTTGAAGTCAAGGAAAACTTCTTTATTATGAAAAATATGGTATAATTATTTGTTAATATGATAATAAACTTGTCTTTTCATAACCATCAGATAGCTTTATATTTATGAGAATGCCATGTTCAACTCCATCATCGCTCTTCTAAAATTTATTGTTCTACGAAATAAAACTCTCAAGGTTCATCTGTATATAAATATGCTATTTCTTGAGAGGTTATTGATTGTTAGGGAACTTTCTATTTGTAAAGTGTTGAAATCTTATATTATGCAGCATGGAAGGGCACATAGATGATGAAAACAGGGGAATGGAAACATCTAGGGATGCCAATTTCAGTATGTACGAAGTTCAAACAATTGAAGAACCATACAATGGTATGTTGCTTGAATCAAAGAAAACCGTTGTCTGAAAGATTATTTTCCAATGCATTTATAATGGTAAAAACCTACATCTTTTCTATATTAGTATGTTTAATATACCTTTTTACAAGTTTCTGTAATTTTAAACCTCACGTCCCCTATTTTCTTGGAAAAAAAATAATATTGGTTTCGCTAGTGTGATACAATATCCATTTGTTCACTCACGTTATTGTAATTGATAATGGTACATGCCAAACATTACTTTTGACCCTTAAACATTTTGTTAGTTAATATAAGCTTAAAATTGTCATGGGAGACAGGGTCACATGTGCGAAAATGAAGGAAATATCTTGACGTCAACCTAAAGAGAGCATTCAACAGCACTAGACATTGAATTAATCACTCCAAAGTTCACTTGACAATGTTGCTCGTTTTGAAGCTAGCCCACCTTTACATCTTGAATTGACAACCCTGAAACTTGTTAAATGACCCTAATAAAATCCCAGTCACTTGATCTGCTTCAATTTTCATCTCAGCAGCCAAAATTGTTATGTCTAGTTTACTCTCTGTAGCATATTTACATAAGTTTGTGTTTATGTGGTTCTTGGGTACACTGTATCTCCATGACATTCCTCCTTATTCAACGTCATTTTATAATCCTGTAATCTCAAATAGGAGAACATGGATATTGCTTCTATTAATTTTTCATGAGGTTCATGTATGATACATTTTCTCCCTGATCTGTTAAAACAACAGAATCACAAGTGTTACCTTCTGTGTTTTCTTTTATATTTTACATGGTGAAGTGCATGATAATGAGAGATAAACTTATCATTCTGTGAAATCCAGATGAAAGGTGTGGACTGTTTGAGAGTTCTTCTTGTGGAGAGTTACGCATTTGTGAGG
>JANTPZ010008419.1:0-14540 GCA_025593235.1 Vachellia pachyceras
CCAGGCCCTCACTAATTCATCTCCTACAGCTAAGCTAACAATGGAGTCTGTGGAATCTGTCAACACTCTTGTATCTTGTACATTAAGAAATATCAGAAACAGTTTACAATGTGAGGATGGTTGATCAGACATAAAAGATTCATATTATTATTATTAGCTAGATAGGTAGACTTAAGTTAGCTTTGATACTCATAGGCTTTCTTTCTAGTTAGAGTTAGTGTTTGGTTCAGCAAAAAATATAGCTTCACTCATTTCAGTCATCCCTTATCATTCGTTGTTCTTGTTGGAAGGAGGGCTTGCAGTAAATGTATATCTGAATCTGGCTTTCCGTAGAGAAGGAGACACCAAAGCTTTTTAGAACCGAGAAATTTAAGGATGTCCCGTGTATAGCATTATTATTTTATTAATGAAATGTGGTTTTTTATTGTATTGCAGTGTACCAAAATTAAAGCCCATCCCCGAATATATTGACACGGACAGGTACCATCTCTTTTGATAGACCTAACTCTACATTCTACAGTGCCTCAGGCATTTGTTTTAATGGAGACAGATGAGTATTATGTAACAGTACTTCAAATATGAGAAATCTTAAATGTGCCCGTTAAGTGCATGTTCATTCATCAGTTTGTAGAAAATGATATTTTAAAAAATAACTTGAGAATATTCAGTTTACCATGATGAAAACAATTATGTTTGAGTTATTGTCGGACATTTATTATGAGTGCTTGTCCTAACATGGAATTGAATCTTGGTTCACCATGTTACAAAGGAATTGCCTTTTTTAATGGATTTAACTCCCGATGGTTGAAAGTAACATTCTGTTTCCTTTAGAATTGAGGAGCAAAACTCATTTTAGTAAAGCAAGCAAACAAGCATTCAATGAAAACTGGGACTGTGAATACGAGTTCAGGCCTCCAAACTGATATCCAAGAACAATTCGAGCAGTTTGAAGTTGACAAACACACATCAAGTTTCAGGGATGTTTAATTAATCTCAGTTTTCCAACAAAAAAAATCTAAATATCTTTCCCTCGATGAAGTTTTCACGACCAAAGTATGCAATTTTATGCATGTGAACTGCATACAAATACACTTGCCATGTCATCTGTGGATCTTATATAAAAAACTGAGCATGCCAATTTCAAAAGGAGAAAGACCGATACGTACATATGCCTATGCACTTGCACGCACATACAAAAAGAGCTCATATCTGATAAAAATGAGACTTCACTAACTCTCTCTCCCTGTCAATTTTATTAAAAAGATGCAGAATTTAAAATCCTGAAAAGGTAAAGAGAAGAAACGAAGCTATGATACACAATTAAAATCTTGCAATATCAATTCTTCCTAGCCCGAGAGAAAAGATGGCAGTGAGACAGAAATTATAGATCTTAGGGACCAATAAAAATTGTTCCAATTGGCAATAATACGATTCATAACCCCAAAAAGACGTGCATTATGATCTCCCTATTGATATGAGTATATCATTGGTGGATAATCTATAAGTATCACTTTATAAGTATCTTTTTGAGTTGTAAGACTCGTCTTAGCCATCTTTGAAACTTAACTCACCAAAGTTTTTTTAATTAAAAAAAACCCGGACCACATGCTTTGAGTTCTTGCCACCAATGACAATGAGGAAACACACAAATGATAAGAAAAATAGAGGTAAATTAAAAAGATAGTGAGCCAAAAGGTTCTGCACCAACGGCTTTCACCAGACTTGTCTGTCACAATAAGCATTGAAAGTACAATTCATTGTGATATAACGCTGCATTTGGAGGTTACTGGTAAGTTCCAGAATCTAAAACTTACCAATCTCTCCTACTCTCTCTCTTAGTGAGCATCTCACTAATGAGTGATTATAGAAGCCAGGGAGAATCTCCAGCAATAAGTAATTGAATTTATATTTCTTCGTGAATAGCTCATACATGGTTGGGATATTTATAGACAGAAAGAGACTATCTACTAACTGACCCTGACCCCTGGACGTGGGCACCTAGAGGAATGAATCATGACCCATGATCCTCCTTAATTCTCTCACAGACTCCACAACTAACAGGCTCCATAAACTCCTCAAAGCAACTGACTCCTAAACAAACTTGACCCATTACATAATTAAATAATTAAAATAAACTAATAAACTAAACTATTAACCGTTTCCCATCTGGTATCCTATCAGTTACCAACAGCCTGCTCTAATTTCATCAACTTCTGTCTGTCACTATAAATCTTCTCGTGCAAAAAGTTATAACTCTGGAGAGAAAAATTAAAATTTGGCGGGACTCACTCTTCACGAATTCATGAATATCTAAATTTCTCTCTCAGGGTCATATAGTTGCAAGTTGCAACCTAGAAGAAATCCAAAAATGTTTAAAAAAATGAATATTTTATGAAGAAGAAGTTTCCTTTCATCATGAACACATGACATAAACATGAAATCCAAAATGGTTTAAAGGTGCATTAGCAACCTTCACAAACATGTCATCAAACACCTGCTGGCACAAAGAGCTCTGGAAACCAGTGATGTAACTGTAACTTAGCATTTGGAGGAATCACATGCGAAGACGACCAATTTCACTTATCCTTTGTCTAGCACTGATGATACTCCAAACGTCTCAGGATAAGATTTAGTACAAAGAACAAAATATGGCTGGACCGAATTTCATTCATCCTTAATTCATGAATATGTCAACTTCCTACTCTGTGCAAGACCGTTACAACCTAGCAAAAAAAAAAAAAAGGACACAACAATTGGCATTCTCTTTACGATATCTAGAATGATAAGTGGAAAAAAAATATTTTCAAAGTTTTGTTTATGAGCTACTTAAATCCCTTACTAAAGAAGTTCAGAAGCGTCATGAATCAAAATATTGCACATATAAGAAGCTCAAATCAATGTAGGCCATACATATCCATCAAGGACACATCATAAGAACTCTAAATCCAAAACAATTTCAACAAAAGTAGAGCACAATTAGCAAATTAAACAGAAAACTGACATCACCCTAAACAACTGGCTGCTGCTCCTGCTGCGATTCCAATGGAATTCCAAGCCCCCCGGAATCTTCACTCTTCTTGGGAACCCTGGATTGAACGGCGACGGCAATGAAGGTCTTGGTCTTACTAATAGGTCTGCTCTTCTCAAGCTGAACGAGGTCCCCAACCTTGAACTGATTCTCAGGGTCATGAGCCTGGTACTTCTTCTTCTTCCTGACACGCCTCTTGTACTTGGGGTGAGGCGCCAATCGGACCACTTCGACGGCGACGGTCTTGTCGTTGGTGGCGCAGACGACCTTTCCCTGCATCGATCTCATGGCCCTGACAGGAGGGAGAAGGGAGGGAGGAGAAAAGATTGGTGGGGGAAGAGAAGAAGGGGTTTTGGAGAGAGAAGAGGAGCCATGGAGGAAGGGGGTGGAGGGCTTGAGAGAGTGTAGAGGAGCAAGTTGCAGAATTGACATTGAGGATTGGAACTATGGAGCCAAAGGAGGAGAGGATAAGGCGAAGATGATAAATAGCACTCCATCACTCTATCTATCTCAATATGCAATGGTTGCAACAAGGCTACACATACAAATTTTTTTTTTTTCAAAATGATTTTTAAAATAATTATTAAAAAATAAATTTTATATCCACATAATCAATTATTTTAAATTTAGGGCTTATTTGGAAACCAGGTTTAAAACTTAGGTTTCTCATAATCCAAGGTAAAAACTAGGTTTTGAAAAGTGATTTATGTTTGGGAAGATATAGCTTTTATGGATTCTGAGGTAAAAAAGTGGGTAGGAAAGAGGAAAGTAAGAAAGAGAATGAGAGAATGAGAGAAAAAAGGAAAAAATAGGAAAGAGAAGCAAAATCAAATCCCAAACAAGCCCTTACTTTCATAAATAAACATAAAAAATTTAACAGCAAGTTTATCGCTTAATAGCATTTTTTTACTAAAACTTCTCATTGCTTATTTATAGTGAAATGTACACGATTATATTCATTTCTTAGGTATCCCGTTGATTTTCTCTTCTTTTGACAAGAAAATTTAGACTTTATGACTATAAAACAAATATTTACAAGTTCTTCTTTGATATTATTTATAAGGTAGAGAAAGAAGATTTTATTTGATCATATATAAATTACTTTATTAAAATTTTTATATGAATTTACAATTTTACTTTTCATTTATTATGTGTTGAATTTACTCTCATGTGTTATAGTGGATATTAAATATGGATAAAATTAAAAAAATCGTTGAATTTATAACAGAGTTAATAGTATTTTGTTTTTATTGATTGGTGTGAAAGATAAATTTATAAATAGGGTAAGAGAGGAATATGTAAATCATTTTATTCAACACATCCAAACTTTCTTTTAATAAGAAAACGTTCCGAGAAAAACAATTCATCTGATAATTCAATATAAATCATATATTTGCTTAACATCCAAAAAGAAATTAATTTTTCAAGTATTCTGATAAAAAGAAAGTCATTTTCAAGTACAAATCCAGTTACTTTCCAAATACAAGAGAGCAACAATAATTACATAAAAAAAGAAAAACTTAGAAATAAGAGTCAAGCAATAATGGATGCAAGATAATTAGATAGGTTTAGTACTTGTTTGAAAATTATTTTAAAAATAACTTTTACAAATTTCGATCTAAAATCTAGATTTTAAAAAGTAATTTATGTTTGAAAAGTTATTAACTTTTACATAACCCGAGGCAAAAAGTAGGTAGAAAGAGGAAAGAGAAAGAATGAAAAGTAAGAAAGAGGAAAGAGAAAAAAGAAAAAGTATGAAAGAGGAAAGAGAAAGAAAGAAAATATATGAAAAAGGAAAAGAAAGAAAAAAGTATGAAAGAGTAAAGAGAAAGAAGGAATAAAAGTATGAAAAAAAAATGAAAAAGTAAAAAGAGATGAAAAAGTAAGAAAGAGAAAACCTAAATTTCAAATTGAGGTTTTGTAACTAAAATAACTTTTCTGAAATTTTTTTATGTTTGGACAAAAACTAGGTGTTTTAGAAATAGCTTCCAAGCCCTTAGTACGTGGCACCTCCTGAATGAACCTCAAAAATCAAAATCTGCCTATGAAAACAAAAAGAAAAAACAAAGAAGACACTTGGCACTCCCAGATGCAAGATGCAACTAACAGATAAGAAACACACCAACCGAAAATTGAAAAATCACATCTCTCTTGTAAGAATAGTTCGGACGATGATTTTGTACAAATTAACATTAAATATATGAGAGGTATTTTATTTCAATGAGAGTCAATTCAAAAAACGAAGTGGCCAAACACACAATAATATGCCTCCTCTGGCACTGGAGCTTCTGTTGAGCTAGCTGCCGGAAGGTCGCGCACCGGAACTAAGCTTCAGGCCCTCCAGCCTCAATTTCAGGCCCAAAAAATTAACTCATTTTGAATATGTTATTGTCCTTTGAACTGGAGTGGTGGGGTAGTAACAAAGTACGGTGACGAGAGTAATAAGTGATAACTCTGATTTGGAAGATATGGGCAACACTTCTGGGCACTGGGATTTATATGGCTCTGATGCACTCTCTCCTTATGGTTATAACCCTCTCCAGGTTCTTCTCCTCTCTCCTATATCTAGCTTCCTCATTTTTAAATGCAAATTGAAAGTCAAGGATCATAATGAAACAAGAGAGAAGTCAGAAGGAGGAAAATTAGGGGTAAAAAATAAAAGGAAAAAATATTGCTTTCATTGAGAGTCAAATTCAAGACCTCCCGCTTACTAAACAGTTGCTCTACCCAACTGAGCTATGAAAGCTATGATGTCAAACTGCTCGAATAGTTTTTGATAGTTAACGGAAATCAATGCATTTTTAATGTGGATTCAATGTGCAAAGCTGTTGCCTGTTGATTATATCCTGGAATCCATTGTAGTGGTGATAACTATAGTACTGATCAGTAAATCACACAAGACTGTAAAGGAATTGGGATATCATTGCGCAAGCTCTCGTAGCTCAGTTGGTTTGAGCACCCGTTTAGTAAGCGGGAGGTCTTGAGTTTGACTCAACCAGAGCATTCATTTGCTGTCATTGCAAATATCATTGAGTTGTTCTTAACAAGCATTGTCCTATGTTTTTTTTGGTTAAATTTTGACCTGTGAATGTAACACGTGTTAGTGATCTGCACTCTTTCTCTGTAGCCCTATAACTTCTTGAATTGATATAGATTTTCAGAGCAAGTTCTTTGAGACATTTGCAGCTCTATTCATAAAGAGAGGACTCCTCTTCAAGTTCTTTTTATTGGGAGGTGGGTCCACCCTTGCTTCAGTGCCACTACTTCAGGAGACATTCTACATGCAGAATCTAGTCTAATTTTTTTTATAGATCCATAATTTGGGTGTTGTTGTTGTATAAAATTGAATATATCTTAATCCTCAATGTATAAATATGTACGCAGCATAAACCTCCGGTAAGATGCTTAGCTTTAATCTGAGGCAAAGAGAGACCAATATGCTTGGCCTATTTGATTATGATGCTCTTTTCTTCACTTGAATCAACCCCTAAGAGAAGGGAAAAGAAGTTTTTTTAAAAAAAAATCTAAATTGAACCAACCCCATGATCTTGTGCTCACTGTAAAAGACTTTATGACTTGAACAAGCTATTACCTTGCTTAGCTAATCACTGCATAAAAGGAAAACGGGTGAAAAGTTCCTATTTAAAAAATTTATTTACTCTTATAAAAGGAAAACGTAATATCTATATATATATTACTCTATTTGTGCAAAGGTTGGTCTAATACTCTGTTAGGGGTAATTCAAAATTACAAAAATAGGAATTCTAGAATCTAGAAGTACTTGAATTCAAGTATCGTTACTCTTTATGCATAAAACATGTCAAATCCTTCTAGTCAATAAAATTTTTAAATAAAGACTTTTCACAAGATGAACAGGGCACAAGAGTGATCTCTGAAGTCATAAAGAAGTCAGATTATGGTACCTCCTAGACTACAAATCCTTATTATTGTATAGAGGGTATTAGATATCAGACAATGCTTCAGACTGGCTGATTCTGCATATTCATTCATCCTATCTACAAAAGGTTAGAATAGACTAAGGATTAAAAAAAATCGCTCGGCTATTCTCATGTTCAATTTTCGGCTGCATCTTCAGTTTTCCATTCAATGGCGCGACGTTGGGCTCTTCATGCCTCCCAAGTTCTCAAGGTAGGACATCTTCTTGTTAGTGTCTATGTTGGGAAGTTTTTTCATTTTTCCATCAGTGTCTTTGCACAAGTCATCTATAACAGCTAGAGAGTCCTTCTTCATGTCTGAGTCACCTGCATCACCTTCCCAACCCATGAAATCTGAAAGTGTCATTGAAACAGGTGTTGTTGTTTCTCCTGCACTAGTATCCAACTCTTGTTTAGTAGGAGTTGGACTCAGTGACTTCGGAATGCCTCTTAGCACGCTCTTCTTTGCATTCTTTGATGGATTTTGAGTCTGATAATCTGCATGGAGTACATCATCTATTCTTGAGAGAACTGTGTATGCCAAACTTTCTAGTATTCTTGAATAGCTCTCAAGAATTGCTTGCCCTACATCCTGCCAAGTTAAAGAAACACATAAACCAATCAAAATATGTTGTTCATTATGAAGCATTGTCACTGGAATTGGATTTTGCTTGTATTAGATTTAGTGCTTGTTTGGATCTGCTTCTCAGAAGCACTTTCATGCAAGTTGATATAAAATTCATTTCACATATTTACCTCGTACACGATAAAACCACTTCTAAAAATCTAATCCAAAAGGAATGAGGAAGGAAATAGAATATGGGCTTACCCTGTTGTACTGGATTTTACTAATATCTAAAGAAGATTGGGGAAGGCCGGGGAAACGCTGCTTCAAGAGACGCAAGATGGTTTCTGCTCTATCTTCAAAAAGTTCTCTTTTTTCCAAACTCACTGCAGAACCCCAGGCTGATTTACCATCTTTATGGTTCATTTTTCTCTTCCAAATCACTATGGATGCCTCTATTTTGTTCTTGAGGTCTAAGATTTTATGCTCTGATGACAGATCCATGGTTATCAGAAACTTATCAGGATCAAAATATTCTACTGTAATGCTTCTGTAGTTTGAATCCCCTAGACTTGCCCTCCCATTCTGGAAAATCATCATCATCATCATCATCATCATCGTCATCATCATCATTTCAGTACTCAAAACAAAGAATTGAGAGAGCCAACTGATACTAGTTGTTGATTTCCACTTACCTTTGGAAGTGATTCAATGTAATTTTCTGGGATCTCCATTTCTAATAGAACTTGAGCATTTATGGCCATGGCTGCTTTAAGAACTTGGTTGACACAATCTTTCTGATGCTGCAGAAATTTTCTTGCCTTTTCAGATAGACCTGCTGGTGGAACCTTAGGTATGGGCAACCACCATTTATCATCATCTTCTCTCTTGTTTTCATCCTCAGAATCTTTTGATACATAGTAGAACTCGCTTTGGCCTTGAAAATTGTCTAGACAATCCTGATCATCATCGCATTTGTTTTAAAAAACTCTAATCAATTGTTGCCTATTAAGTGAAAAATAATAATGGTCACACAAAGTTGGTAGCTTAAGATCAGTGTTCTTACTATTAGCATAGCATCAAGCTTTCTCAATGCAGGTATGTTCAAGAGGAGATCGATTCTCTGTCTCGTTGTCATAATCTATCCAATCAAAGATCAAGCTTAATGAAGTTTCAGTGTCAGGAATCATCTTACTCAAATTATCAGGGGGGAAATTTACCTCCATTTTGGAACCATCTTCAGCTGTTTGATGAGATGGAACCATTTCAACGATGTACTCAGTAACAGAAAGAAGCCAATCAATTTCTTTTCTCCATCTTGCTCTCCTCTCTGGTGGCATTGGTTCTAGTCGTTTTTGTTCACCAAACACAGCAGCTGCATCCTCAAATGCCAAAAAAGACTTAGGTGCAATCTTGTTATGGTTTTTGCCCATTCAATGTTTCTTAGGATTAAAATATAAAAAACCTCAACCTTTACTATTTGGACAAAACTCGGGTCAATTTGATCATATCCATTGGGTCAAGTTCTCTGATCACATTTATTATTTTGTTACTGTTAGTTATTAAAAGACTTGCACTTTTAAATTTATGTATGAACACTTGCAAATGTTTGTGTTAACTCTTACAATGTAAATAAGAATTTGTAAACCTTTATATAGACACTTTTTTTTTGCTATTGTTAGTTGTTTTGTAAATTTTCATATGGACATTTATTATTGTGATATTATTAGCTATTAAAATGCGAATGTGCATTTGTAAACTTGACCTAATGGATATAAGCAGTTTGACCCAAACTTTATCCTTATAGATCATCAAAATGTGGAGGAAGATGAAGGGAAAAACAATGAACTTACCAGCTAGATTTGTGAATGCATTAGAGAGAGCCAAAGCAGATGAAACACCACTTCCTTTACCAGACATATCCTCACCCAGTAGCAGTTTTGCAAATCTCTCCTTCATCTGATCCATTTCTGAATGTCAACCAAACGAAACAAGCATGGATTTCAATTTAGTCCTCTTATCAATGACAATTACAAATGAAATGATGATCTTATTATATATTCAGAATCACCTTGGTATAGTTTCTCTTTAACTTCTTTGACTGCTTCTGCTTCTTCAATCTTTGGGCTTGGCTTATCAGGATCTCCATCTTGATCAGAAGCAGACTCTTCATTGAGAGTGTTTGATCCTTGGCTTCCTGAAGTCAATGGATCTTCATCCTTTGAAGATTCTATAATGCCTCCACACTCAACGGTCAAGCTCTTCTTGTGCCTCCCTTTGAAATTGAAAATCTTCGACATGTAACCTTCCTGCTCCACCGTGTCCAAATGAATAAGAAGAGGAAGAAGCTCTTCTACCTACAGAAGATGGACAAGGAAGAGCAGAACAAACATGGGGTTTCAGAAAAAACTAAACTTTTGTTTGTTGCTTATGCTGCAAGAGAACCCGGGGGAGGGGGGGGGGGAGGAAAATGAGCAATGGAAATCTTTTTTGGGAGATTGAGAGAGTGGAGGTGATTTGTTTGATGGATTTGTGCAAGTTTTTCCTCAATTTTGAGCTGGGCTTCTTAGAACGTGGGGTGCATGTTGTTAGAAACCTGAGAGAAACAATTTTGTTTTTAGAGTATGTTTTAAAATATCGTTGGGAGAGAATCTGTTGAGGAGATACATGAATTTGATGTTAGATATTGGATGGTTGAGGTTGTAATTCCCAGGTCAAAGGTAGCTAATAATAACATGGTTATATATATTGATTACCACATAGATTATGTTGATAATAACTTTTTGTTAAAAAAAACAATTCCATATATAACATAAAATTGAATATTTTTTGTCTTCGATTAATTCTCTTACTTGAGAACTGTGTGTAATTTTCCTTATTTTTTATTTTCTTTTTTAATTTTACTAATTAGGAAAGTTAACCCTTAAAAATTTAATCTAGTAATATTATTAGCCCCCTTGCAAAATTTAACTGTATTGCACTTAACATACCAGCCCTTGAACTACAACTTCTAACCGTCACATTTTAGATCGAACCTCAAGTTGAAAGTAAACCTGATCTGATCTGATTTTCCTATGGCCCTGGATTTAATAAGAACATAAGAAGATACTGGGACCAAATTAAAAATGGAAGGAAATTATGGGTACTAGAAGGTGATTTTTTCTTTTGATTATTTACATATTTTTTTAAAAAGGGACAATTTCTTTTTGTCCCTTTTAATTTACATAATATTTATGCAGACCCCTGCAGGCCACAGACATAGCCCTGAAGAAATCCTCGAAGCCTCGCTTCGTATTTGTCCGGTGAGTCACTTCACGGGCAGCAATCTTGGAGTAGCATTCTCCTCCGATCCCTAACCCTAATTCCTTTGTCATGGAATCAGTCGGTGTACTCCTGCTTTACCCAGTGTTTTCCTACTTGGAGCAAGAGCTTGATAAGCGCTACAAACTCTACCGCTACTGGAATTACCCACAAAGCGTCCAGTTCCTCAAGGAACACGCCAATTCTATTCGCGCCGTCGTCGGTAACTCTAATTATGGCGTCGACGCTGTGCTCATCGACGCCTTACCCAAGCTGGAGATCGTTTCTAGCTTCAGTGTTGGAGTCGATAAGATTGACTTGAACAAGTGTAGGGAAAAGGGGATTCGGGTTACAAATACACCTGATGTGTTGACCGATGAAGTCGCGGACCTGACGATCGGCTTGATTCTGGCCGTGTTGAGGAGGCTATGTGAGTGCGATCGGTATGTGAGGAGCGGGAAATGGAAGAAGGATGACTACAAGTTGACCACTAAGGTGAGTGTGGTTTTGTTTGTTGACCTTTTGCATTGCTAGCAATTGAAGTTATCTTTTTGGATGCTTGTGGATTTTCGATGATTGAGGTTGATTTTATTAATATTTAAATTTAATGGCTTTTGTGAGTGTCCTGAGTTGTTGGGTAACCCCCTTTAGACATGTGGTTTAATGTTATCAACTGTTTGATGCTTAGTGTAGTGTGTAATTTAATGGCTTGCTTTCGAATCATATTGCTGGGAGCCAGACTTTGTGCTTCTAGTAGAAGAACTTTTACTTTACAGACTACAGTTAACTTTCTTCCTTGTAGATCAGTTCCTTTATTGATGTTCTATATACTCTGTTGCACTATTCATTCAAATGCCGGACACTGTTTCCGTTATCCACCTTTGTTGCAGCACAGTTTTGTCTATAGTTGACCCATGAAAAGTTTCAAGAAATAAAACCTTTTTTTCTTGTGTGGGTGGGTGGGGGAGCAGCCCCCATGCGATCATGCCTCCCTTGATCCGCAATTAATTTTGATGAATGTATAATTTCTGAAGTTATTCTGATTTCTGAACCTTTGGGTTGGAGTTGAAGTACTTTATCTGCCCTTTTGGTCGGAGTCCGAACCTGATCAATTCCTTTATCTGGATAGCATTTGGTAATTTATATGCCCTTGAAAAACAAGAGAAAATGGAATGAAATGTGAACTGCTTAATTGTTTGAAAAAGATGAACTTCCTTGTTTCCTGTCTGAATAGGAGCGTCTAGTCTTATTTTTGAGTCAGATGTTTTTCATCCTACTTCCGTCTGTTTATTAATGTACAAAACATTCTACTATTTCCCTTACAGTTGCAGCTCTGGTTGATGGCTTGTTTCTCCGACTCTGAGTACTAAACCTTTATATTGATTTTTGAATTGTTATGCTTGTAATGGCCTAAAAAGAATTTGAGAATTTGAGCTTTATGAATGGCTTTAGTGTTTAGACATCTAATTATTCCCACTCCCCAAAGTGACACGTAATGTTCAATGCCTGGTCTAGTTATTCATTTATCTCACACCAGTTTTATGTTAGATTCATCTTGTGTGATTACCGTGGTTCTTTGGCATCACAATCCAGACAACATTTCATTTGAACTAATAATGTTTGGATGATTTTGAGACTTTATTATACTCTCAAGGTTACTCTGTATAACACACGTTCTTTAAGGCTTCAATGTACATTGAGGTGAACATATTAGCAATCTTTGTTTTCAGTAATCTTTTCTCTCTCTTATGTATCAATTTGCCTGTATACACGACAATCGTTTTATCTTGTGTGATTACCGTGGTTCTTTGGCATCACAATCCAGACAAAATTCATTTGAACTAATAATGTCTGGATGATTTTGAGACGTTATTATACTCTCAAGGTTACTCTGTATAACACACGTTCTTTAAGGCTTCAATGTACATTGAGGTGAACATATTAGTAATCTTTGTTTTCTCTTATCTATCAATTTGCCTGGATACACGACAATCGTTTTTCTGGGACTCGAAACATTCAGATGAAGACTAAATTAAATTAAATTTCGACTTGTCATTCTCTCGTTCACCTCTCTTGTGAGGTGATGATGACATTCATTCTTTCTGATGCTAGTCTATCAGATTCGGCTCTTGAAAATCTCTGCCAGCTGCCATATGATTTTTCTTTTTTATTTTTTCCCCTTGCAGTTCTCAGGGAAAACAGTTGGCATTATTGGTTTGGGAAGGATTGGCAAGGCTGTAGCCAAGAGAGCTGAAGGATTTAACTGTAAAATAAGCTACTACTCTAGAACAGAGAAACCAGAATCAAATTACAAATACCATCCAAGCGTTGTAGAGTTAGCATCCAACTGTAATATTCTGGTTGTTGCATGCCCTCTTACAGAGGAGACCCACCATATCGTCAACCGCGAGGTGCTTAATGCCCTCGGTCCCAAGGGCGTTCTTATTAACATCGGTCGGGGTAAGCATGTCGATGAGCCGGAGCTGGTCTCTGCACTTCTTGAAGGCAGAGTGGGCGGTGCTGGACTAGATGTTTTTGAAGATGAACCTAATGTTCCAGAAGAGTTGTTTGGGCTAGAAAACGTTGTGTTATTGCCTCATATTGGAAGCGCCACTGTTGAAACTCGCACAGCCATGGCTGACCTTGTCCTTGGAAATCTAGAGGCGCACTTCCAGGGCAAGCCACTGTTAACTCCATTGGTTTAATTTATGCGCATCATAGATCTGTAGAATAGGTCACATCCAAATAATTGTGATTTGAGGTTATTGTTTCTAATATTTGGTGTATCGTAGCTCCTTGAGCGAAACTAAATTCACTTTCTCTGCTTTTCATGTATGCAATAAATTGGTGGATTTAATCGCAAATCTTATCGTATCATATTTACCTAATTGTGATTCTAACAGCGACAATCTTCTGCCTGAAAGGCATGAATGAACAGAAACTAGTGGAATCCTTGTATCTTCTAAAGTTTGAAAAAAAAAATAAATAAATAAGTTGTCACAAAAAAAATAAAATTAAAAAAATTGAGTTCAAACGTCACATTCAGTTTTGTAATAATAAAAATAAGGGTAAAAATGTAAATTTAGTAACAAAGTTATTGATCAATAGCACTCAACACAATTAACCTTTTAAGGATACAAGTTCAATAATAATCAATTAATGAGTGTGTAAATTTAACAATAATTAATTAATAATGGTGTAAAGTTAGAAATGTTACTAAACCTTTCTTAATTTCATTGCTCAGGTATATTTTATTGTTTATAGCTTTGTTTTGAAATCATTTAAATGATTAAAACAATTATCTTTTACTTAACTTCCTTTACAAAGATTGCTTTAAATGATTTTATCCTTCTATTACTAATTAAAACTATTTTCTTACTTTTTTTAGAATAAAAGAAAGAAAAAAAGTTAACCAAAAGGAGTAAGTATGAAAAAAAGTTAATTTAAACAGATTAATTTTAATTATATTTGTAAAGATAAAGTTATTTAGAATACCTTTCATAGAGCAAGTTAAATAAAAATACTAATTTTAATTACTTAAATAATTTTAAAATGAAACTCTATATTATAAAAATAGTAAAATATATTCATTGGTTATCAGATTTAGAGAAGGTTAGCAGTGATACTAAATTTACATTTTTTTGAAAGTTAATTGCGGTAAGCATTCCGATCAATAACTTTGCTAAATTTAAGATTTTACTTACAAAAAATA
>JANTPZ010008420.1:0-11413 GCA_025593235.1 Vachellia pachyceras
TTTGAAATGGTGGAGGAATTATTTGGCGATTCTGTAAGTTTTCTTTCGACCGTTTTCCCTTTGGTCTGAAGTATTCTGTTCCCCAACAAATTAAACTATCTGCTTATCTCTTTCCTAAGAACGAAAAGTTAGGAACATACTTTTCTTTATTAACAGTTTTTCCGATGTTAGAATACGCAGGCGGCGCTAGAGAACCCCAAGAAAGCGCGATTTGAGACATGCTCTGAGAATCGCGATAATTTAGAGTCAGAGCTAGAGAACAGAAGTAGGGGTGACGATGAGCTGGAATCAACAGGTGAGTTTGAGGAGGAGACAGTCGATATGGGAGGGTTTTATGGAAATATTTGTTGCGATAATAATGTGGATGAGGGATATAACTACGAGGATGATGGTTATGACTTCGAATGAATGATGGTTACTTGAGAGCTGCATGAGTCTTCTTGGATCCCGATTTGACTTGACTGGCACAAGGGCTAAGATTATCAGAAATCATTGGTGATGCTGTGTTGCATCGATGAGGCATGTGTCATTACCTTGTTCTATCTCCTTCCTCGTACAGCTGTGGAATCCACTTGAGTTCTCTCCACTTTTCTTCTCCCCCGTTCCCAGTCCCTTTCTTTTGATTAATTTACCAGAGTTTAAATAGAACTTACGAGCCCTTCAATTTTGGTATTGGATTCTGTCTTTGCTAGGATAGATCCGGTGGGGTGAGAATATATATTTTTATTTGTGTGGTTGAGCCGGAATGGTACATGTAAATTAGTTATTGAACAAATCATATTCTTTGACATGCCACGACAATTTGGTAGTGTGACGAAGATGGTGTGCCTTGACTTGAGTTATGGGACGCTTTTACTTAATTTAGCAAAAGTTGGAGACGAACACTGAAGTGAGTGCCTGATAGATTTCTTATCCGGAGGCGAATATTCCTCCTCATAGCCTGTATGCTTTAACAGGAACGAAAATTATGGACTGACTAGATAATTTGAAGGGCAGGCACAAGAGCCGAAACGAAGATAAGGTTTTAATGGAGATCTTCTCCTTGGATAGTTTAGATACTTCCCAACTCTGGCGGATACCTCAAGATGAACAAATTCCGTCAACATTTGGGAATCGTCACGTGGTGCTTGTTTAAGTGCCGGCATCTTGCATCTTTTGGTGGGTAGCTTCCAAACAGTTCATGCTGATTTCACTCACTTCTTAAAAGATCCTTTCATGACCTATTACCTGCAATACAAGGAATTGCACTTTTTTGGCGTTGTGAATTAGGCACGTTTCGACTTCTCTAACGTGTGTTTGCACTTTTTTCTGTATCCATACGGGGAAAAATCAGAACTTGGAGCTTTTCACACTGTTGATAGACAACGGATACGGCACCGTATCATGACGTTTTCTCTCCTTTGACCAAATGACCGTCCACATGACTCTCCATGTTTTCACGTTTCATAAGTACGACAATTGAAGTGAAAATCAGAGATATTGTCTTATCAAAGCAAACGCATCGAGTCTTAACTGGGAATCAGTTGGGAGAGTGATTTTATGAGTTTCGAAGTAAATATGTTAGAGAAGTTTTGTTTTAACTTACATGTAACAAATTTGAATGTGCAAACTAAATAATCAATAGTTTACGTTTGGTTATGTTCTATAAACGTATAGTTGAGTTTGATCTGTGGCAGTACTCATGAAGAGGGTCTTGTGATTAGCACCAAGAACTCCTCATAAAATCTAAGGGGATTAGTTATTGCTGAAAATATATATGTTGGATTGAAAAAAACACGTTTTATGCCACATATTTCCATGGAGGCAGTGTGAATTGAAACAGCTCATGAGTCATTATGAAACTTGATGGAACTTCATACTACATGGTTATAGTGAGGGTCGGTACAATCCCACTAAAATCCAAAGTGGGAAGGGAATTTAGTGTCTTTCCAACCACGATGTTAACACAATACCCCACGACTTTCCCGCGTCATAAAGCGCAGATTTTTCTCATGCTCTCAGGAAAATGGGTACTGTGAGACCAATAACAACTCAAAATCTGTCCTGAACAAAAAACATGGGGATATTAGGGATAGCTTGGCTGTATAAATTTAGTCAAATACATAAAAGTTTGTAAATTTTAAATGCTTTGCTGATATCACGGTGCGGCTTTGGATTTGTCATTAATTTACTTTCTATGTTAACTGCAATTAATATTTGTGAGCAGAAGCAATGCATTTTCCTTAACTTGTGTGCTCCAGATTGTCAACGGTTACCGCTAGAATGTAGTGATTGCCTCTGGTACACGCAAACCCAGAAACAAGAGATATCACGTGAAGTTTCCATCCTCTCTCACCAAAAGAGAAGCTGCCACTTTAGTCCCTATGAAGTGTAAGTGACAGACGTGGATCCCATCACGGAGTTGAGAACAACTAGTTCACGAGACGAGATGAAAGAGTCAAGCTGATCGCTGCTGCTGCTGATAATTATGTGAAAGCAACACGTCTGTGGCCGCTGGAGCCAAGGCTGAGTAAATTGTGGAAGTAATGATCTCCGTTTTGAATAGAGATATTGTCAAATCTCATCCTTGTGGAAGTAATTATGTGAAAGCAACACACACTTTGTCAAATCTCATCCTTGGGGTCGCATGCGTTGCCCCTAGCTGCAAATTTTATAAGTGGACAGCTCAAACAACCCGCCTAGGGTTAGCAGAGCCTCTGTTTCGTACTACTCTGATGGGGGCATTTATACTTTTAATATCATATAATATATATACATATATATTAATCTCTTGATATCTCCTCGTTCTTGTTCCTGATTATCTAAAGTCGGCTTCATTTTGTTTTTCACAATCACCACTTCATGGAACAGAACTGTGTTGTATTTGTGCTGACCATGAAGAAAACAACCACATTGCTCATACCATGGGCGGTTCTGTAATTCCATAATGTGAAAGCAGGATTGAAAAGCGACTGCATGCATTTGTGTTTATAATCATGAGAGGACGACTAATCCCACTATTCTAAGGCGTACTTTTACTTTTAACTGTTAAAACAGAGGTGGTTTAAGGAGAATGAATTAGCTGGATGGTGACAGACTGACATTAATCCTCCACAGCATCATAGGCCCACGTCAGGTTCAAGACATGGGCATTTGGAACAAAATATGAAGAGTGTTCATAGATTATGAACGGTGTGATTCATCTCAAAGTTCTGATTGAGACGAACATAGCATACAATATTTTGATGCTGTCATAAAACATTTTCAAGTGAGTTATTTCTCTCTTCTCAATAATGAACCTATTGACTGACTGAATGATTAATACCAGAAACTACCAAACACTGAGATGATTCGTAGCACATCCTATATCATTCTTTAATATGAAAGTAACTTCTCAAATTACTTGTATGATATTTGATACACAGAAAAGTGTTTCATGGAGGTAAAATAGAAAATGCACCTATCCTATTCACTCTATTAAATGTATTTCATTTTTTTCAGAGACTTTTTCTGCGTGCTAAACATTACCTTAATTTTCATCCAATTCACATAATGGTTGGACGAGATAGTTTCGTATTTATGCCTCTAGGCGGCATTAGGCAGCACTGTGCTTATAGGTAGTAAGAAAGTCAATTCCAGGCTCCTTAATTACAAAAAGCAAACTTTCTCAACTTGCGGCATAGCAAATGGTTTAATGGGAAGTGGACCACCATTAACTCTGTTTTGGGCATATCAATTTTCTATATAATGTGAAGTAAAGTGACATGTTAAACTGTTAATAATGAATTCCTCCCTCAGTGGCACAAGGGGTTTCGAGTACTCTGTGGAACCGAGTCCCATTGATTTCCTTTGTTTAGCAATGATATAATGCGACCCTTCGTTATTACGAGAAGCTTCATATCATTATTACCATTAATCCCAAGTCTAAAATAATTCATAATAATTTACGATAGTGCTTTTGCTACTATTATTAATTATGAAACTAAGCTAAATATCCAGGCTATGAAATCCAGTCAGGAGTTAAAGCACCAAAAACTGCATATTCTGTGAATTAATAAATGACCTGGCTATTGAATAAAGCTATAACTGATACAAAAAATACTATGGATGAAGATGACTTATCAGATAAGATAATTGATGTCCTCTAACTTAGGTGGTGAGAGAATAATAATGCTTAATCATCTGATTGGCAGTGAGCTTACAGGTGAATTAGGAACACCAGACAGAGCAGAAGCTTAGACAGAGAAGACTAAAACAAGCTTGTATTGATTGTAAGAGTGGACTAAGACATATCAAGATATAATAATATATTACATCCTGTTCTTTACAATTTTTTTTAGATTTAAGAGTTAATTAAGCTCTTCCAGGGGATTTAGGATCGTGATCTTTATTTGCGCCGGTGCCTCCATAATCCTGAGTTTCCAAATCCATCCTTCTCTCCATCAATCCTGCTTCTTCCTCAACCAATTCCACTGCTTCATTCACCTGAAACTCAGATCACCAACAATTTCAATCGGTAATGGCCCAAACGAAAAGAAAATATTCATATATATCTCACAGAGAGAGAGATAGATGAGAAGCAGAAGCAGTGACCTGAGGTAAAGAAGAGAGAGGCAAGGCATCTTGGGGTTTCAGATTCTGGGATCCTGTGGACAGGGCAAGTAAATTGAAGAAAGAGATCGATCGAGAAGAACGAGGATATTAAAAAATTAATAAGAAAGAAGCTTACTGGTAGCAGGAACAGCAGAGGCAGAGAGAGCATAAGAGAAAGACAGAAGAAGAAGGAGAAGAGTGAGGAAGCTGATCTTCATCTGCAAAAAGACGAGAGGTTGAAGACACCTCAAAGATGACTCACAAGATGGAAGGTGGGATCGGTCTATGAGAGAGAGGGAGAAGAAGTGAGGTGCTTAAATAGACATACACGCACACACAAGAGTACAAGTACCTGTTGTAATATAGCGGACTTGAATTCACAAGATGATTTGAAGAAAATAAGAAAAAAAGTCAACTTGTTTTATTTATTCCTTTTTCCCCCTCAGTTGCCTCTGTACCTAACTTTTTTTTCATCTCTTCATCCATCCTTTCCGTGTATTTGCTCTTTTACCTTCCATATTTTATTTGACTGAAAAAGATTCTTTTCAAGGCCTCCACTTTAATTAACACCTCTGTTTTTTTTGAAATGTTCATGTGTTGATGACTCCCAGATATATATATATATATATATATGCGTAAAGAAAGATTACAAAATCGTCCCTGAAAATTACATTATGAAAAATATGATCTTCCTTTTATGGGTTGTGTCTGACTAGAGTGCAGTGCTGGCATGAAAAAAGAATCATACTGCTATATTTAAACCAATATACATCAACTCATGCATAGAACTTGTTTGAGATAGCATTTGGAGAAGCTAAACGCATGTTTAACAGTGTTCTTCTGTAAAACGAGATAATTTCCTTTACATGTTTACCTCGACTTACATAAAAGTACTTCTCTACCACGTTCTCAAACGAACGCAATGGAAAAAATGATGAAGTATTATTATGATGGGTGGGATTCATTGATGATAATGAAGAGACAGGAAATTATTAGAATTATATTTATGGAGAGATGTTAGCTCTAACATGAGAAAAAGAGACTAATTAATCAACCGGCAAACCGCATGTGCCCTTCAGTCGTGGTAAATAATTTTTCAACGCGATTATTAGCCTATGAGGTAGACATGTGAACTCAATTTTATTTCGGATGATGCAAATTGCTTTTCTAAAGATCACACAAACAGACCTATTATATATATATATATTTGTGTGTAGATTAACAGTGAAATCTACGCATAATAATTACATGGTGGGATAGACATGAATTAAGATGTGAAAGTGAGAGGAAATATACCATGAACCTGTTGGACAATGTTGGTAATTTGTGGATTGCAGGTTCTATCAATCCCTTTTCGTTCTTCTGTCCAGATCCATCGGGGACTCATCTCCAACAGTTACACACGCCGCACAGGGGGGACGAGAAGGCTCCGATCACCGTTTCCCCAGAATCTCATCGTCGTCTGTTGAGCGCGTATAACTGTCGGAGATGAGTCCCCGACGGATCTAAACGAGGTCGCTGGTCTCCATCTGGAGGCTGGAACATAACGTTTGTGTTACTAAACAGAAAAAGGGAAACAGAATAATAGAAACTGCTCTCCATGAATTACCAACACACCACCCTCACAGAGAAAAAGGACTAAATGGCTTCTTAAAAAAAAAAAGGAAAAAAAAGGGAAGAGGGTGTGTGAACAGTAAACATAAACAGTGTGCGAGTGGGTCCAGAAGGGCTTGTTGGTTAGCGAAATATGACCACACATGATTCATAAATATGATGTAAAACCGAAGGCTTTACCACCTGATCACGTGAACTTGTACAAATCCCACAACACACACACACACACACACACACTCTCTCTCTCTCTCACACACATATCCACCTAAATATATTGTTCAAATGACCTTTTAATTTACTGTGCATGTGATTAAAAATAGGTTACTAGAGTTAACGTGTAACATTTGTTTCAAAAGCTTTTCTTGAATTTTTTGAGTTCGATGCTATGTATCTTAACAGCAAGTATCGGGTGAAAATTTTCAGAATAATTTTGCAGTTTAACTCCTGGAATTGAAGATGAGTTGTGCCCAGTGCCCGCTGCATATTTTTCAGCCATTTTTTCCTGAAAAAAGTGCAGGGAAAAATTAAATTTCACATATGATTATAATTTTTTTTTAGTTACATAACTCCATGGATGATCCGGAATGATCTTTCTAAATGAATAGATAGTGATAACCTCCATTTGGGTCATTTTCAACTCAAGACTTGTCCTCCCACCAACCATACGAAGCGACCATCCCACGGTAAAGCTCATACATGATGAAATCTCTCCTCTCACACAAACTAACGCACCAATCGAAAATCATTTAGATCATATGGATCGTGACATTATGTTTTCAAACGTTAAACCTATGATTGATCTTCAACAGTAGAAATTAATACATTAAAGTCCAAGCCAACAGCATGAACAAACAAAACATCTAGGCCAACATCAAAAGTCAAAAGTCAACCAGTACGTATATTAGATTATATATCCAACTCTATAACATCGATTGCAAACTAAGAGAGAGGAGGTCCACCCATGAAGCGATCCAGCAACCCAATCAACCACCACCAGATTCTAATCAAATCCCTTTAAAATGTTTTGAATGTATTAAACCATCTACCAACAGTTTTCTCATGCATGTATTCAAGAGGTAAATAATACATGTAAATTATTATAAATACTATATTCTGTATTGACGCATTAATCTTCAGATGGTAGAAGAAATTGGGCTCGATTAGGAATGCTGAAGAGAAGTATTTTTACGTAAGTTAAGATAAATATATGAAGAAACTTATCTCATTTTGAGAAAAAACACTGTTGAACGTGCATTTGAATTTTTCTTAATTGTTGCCAAGCACACCCATCAATGACTCGCTTTTATATGTTGAACCTTTGTGGGTGAGCCAGTGAAGTGAGATTTAAACAGTAAAGCCTGGTGCACTTTGCTCAACGAACACGATTCGATCTATCGACAAAATGGAAGGGCCACGAATAGTTTAACCCAATTGATGAGTTCGATGCATAATTGTTTCAATATATATATATATATATATAAAAGAATGGTCACTTATAAATATATATTTGGAGGGTGGACATCGTCGTTAAGGACAAAAATGGGTGGTGTTATAAAATATCAAACACAATTAATTTGACTTTGAGCACATGACCTCTTATATCATTCACTAATTTGAAAGTCTCCCTGGTTACAAAATTAGCTAGTGCCACACGTTTACACAAGAAAAATATACACAAATTTGGTGGCAATTAAATTATTTGTTTTTCAGATAAGTTAAAGAATAAATAATCAAATTGACGCCCGCAATATAAATTGCAATAAAAGAGAATAAAGAACTTGGATCTCATGAAAGCTAAGCCATATCCAGTGGGATCGTAAGTGTGTGGATTTTGATGAAGCTGAATAGGCAAGAGTTTTATTTAATCCGGGGCGAGAGGTTAATCATATATGTGTTTGTGTGATTCATTATATTATTATAATTAGGGCAGAGCTAGGGTTGATTAACATGAGATGAGCTTGATATATATATGATAGTGTCTGTGGAAGGAGAAACATGAAATAGAAAGGCGTGCGACAGAAGAGCCTTTGATGAGATCTCTTTTACATAATTTAATGAAAGGAACAGCTCATTCCGGTTAACCACCAGCAGTAACCAAAATTATGTGGCCTTGGCTTTTAATAATAGTAGCAATGATAATGTTTTTACCAGCTGTGGAATTGCATGCATTATCTTTAAGCTAATAATAATATTTAGCATGTTGAATCTCCGCTGAGAGATGTATTCAAATTTAACATCCGATAATACTTTGAATAAGATTGTCTTCATATTAGACGGATGCAAAGCAACAACATATATACTATGGTATGAATGCATCATGGTTGTTAACATGACAAATTAGCCCTCCCCACAATCACACGTATACTTAGTAAGCTCATTCAATTAAACTCAAGCCCATTGCTAATTAAACATGTTATATATATGTGTAACACCTAAATTAAGGCTGCGGCTTTAAGAGTTGAGGACAGCTTTAGGAGTTTGGCACCAAATGGTGGAGACCCATATGCAAGCACCAAACAAGGCCACTTTTATAGGGTTGTGTGTGTGTGTGTGTTGGGAAGCACATAGGAAAAGAGATTATTGACAATTTAACTCCATCGATGCCCTCCACCTCCACTTGTTTCTTGGTCATTTATTGGGCTCGTTTGGGAACGCGGTGGAGAAGTACTTTTACATAAGTCGAGGTAAATATGTAAAGGAGATTACCTTATTTTGCGGAAAAACACTGTTGAACGTGTGTTTAGAAGTGTAAACGCTCCCCCAAACACAACCATTATATATTTAGCATGTACTACTTCCCAGCCAATACCACACTGCTATTGTGCGTGTAATCAGATGCAGGCAACCTTACAAAAGCATAAAGCACAATGGTAGGACCAAGTGGCATTTGGAGGGCCACCGGCTCCCTCCCTCCTGATTTTTCCCCCTAGTACATGACAGTACTATAATATTCCAGTCCCTTAAAATAATTTCTAACAGCCCATGTCCAAAACGTGTTAATATTGTTAATGCTCAATTTGGGAAAGCTAGGGGAATCCAATTGAGGACCATGCCCTAATAAGTTTTATGCTTTATACATCAGAAATTTACAAGTAGATTCTGCAGAAACCAGAAGCAAGACTATGTCAAACAGTATGCAACGATGCATTAACAACATCCCATGGCTTGGCTATCCTTGAGGCAACGGAAAGAAGAATTGGGCCTGTTGAAAGCCCATATCTAGGCCCATACTGTGAATTATTTGCATATGTGCATGTGTAAGTAGAAAAGTCACACTGAACAACCAACAATGTGATGGTTGACTCTACATGTCAATTTTAAATATATGTTATAAGAGGTGTCAACATTTATTGTACAAGAAAAAGTTATGACAACCGATAAGAGTTGCGTCCAGCAAAGGTTGTAGGTTCCTCACAATGTAATGAATCAATATTCAAATTCTCATATGAAAATATGTTGATCTTTAATGTCTGAGAGTACTTTAAACTAATTGGAATGATTATCGTAAGCATACAGATGCCTGGGTGAGCAACAAAAACATGCACATGTGGGTGTTAGCGCCCCATATTAGGGTTATTGGTGGGTTCAACCTTAACCTCTATTATCCGTTGCATGTCCACTTCTCATCATATTGCTCAAAATGATGTCATAGGAGACCTGCATGATACTAGAGTCGTCCATCGGGTTTGTTGTGTGTTCACTGTGTTTGATCTCCCACCATCAAAATTAATTTTCCTGTCTTTCCCGTACATAACATTGAGCTTAATTATATATATATATATATATATATATATATAAATGACATGTATATGCATGCATATACCAGTTGTATTATTGGCTTTGTGCTGTGGTGTAAGTCTGTAAGATGTGGGATCTGTAACGAGCGATGCAGAGGATGCATGATACTTAAAATTCTGCACTGTAATATATATATATATATATATGGCCATGAGTATTGGTTTCACGCAGTAGGACCACATGAGAGTTACCAGATACGATTGTCTAGTGTTTGAAGAGACACGATAAATTTTGATCATCCCAATAAATTCGCTCCTCACTGACATTGTCAATTGAAAGCTTTGTCGCTATCAACCAAATATTCAAATAGATGTCTAACTTCGCAGTGCTAATGGCACAACGCTGCATGCTAGCCACAAGCTGGGATGCAACATGTTTATGCCTCGCAGATAATGAGAATATTTGCAGCCAGCGTTGATTTTAATGGAAGGGTTGGTTACTTACAGCTTGATAAACCAAGGATTGAATCTCCATGGAGGAAAGTGCCAGTTTTTGGTTCCCAACAGAATTTTTTTGTACCAATAAAATTTTCTCAAAAAAAAAAAATCAGATTTTGACGCTATGTTTTAAATCCTGCATTCGGCAAAAAAAATAAAAAATAAAGCAACAAAATTCACATGAAAAACCGACAATATGTAACTTTCTTTTTTGGTTGGGTTGAATCAGATGAATGAAGCAAGACAGTAGACGAAGAGATATGAATTAGAAGGTTAGACCATCATAGGATGGAATAGAATTCCAACTTGAGCTGTACCTTGAAGGTTGATCTTCTAGAAATTCCAACCACAAGGACTCATTAGTCAACCTCGTATTATTATGGGACTCACGTAAAAGCTCTAGTAGGCAAGTTTGTCATTTTGATAGCTGCTAATCTATTTTTAATTAAAATAGCCAGTGGTGAATCCCTTGCACTGCACAATCCAGTTAATTACATGGTTCGCGGCATAGCGCCACGGTCAGCTTGTTAGCTTTTATATATATACATATATATATATATATTAATATTGCGCATAATGACCACCATTTTATTGAAAGGTACTGTAATAAAATTGTCGACCATTGTCTCTTTTCTTTAAAATAAAAAATAAAATGCACGAAATAGCCAGTGGTAAAGATTTGATGTTGGCGCGGTTGAAAGTCTTCACTTTTCTGGGTGCCTGATACATATGTGGAGTGCAATTTGATTTTCTTCTTCTTGTATTTTCTACTGCGCCCCTGCCTCTCGATCATCTTCGTTACATGAATGCATAACATATCGGTTTGTCCGGACTTGGGAATTTTATAGTTAGATCGAATAGTTAAAAAATAAAACTCAAATATTGAAATTTGTGCCATTAAAGTCAGGCTGGATATTTGGCTAATGAGAATAAGCCCAACAACTAAACGCATTTAGAGAGTAGATTCGCCTTTTCACACACACACACACACA
>JANTPZ010008421.1:0-11580 GCA_025593235.1 Vachellia pachyceras
TTCCATCTAAATCAATCCAGCGGTCTCAAGGGAAGAACAAAAATGCTTAATGTAAGTGGCACTACATTCTAGTTGTAAATTTAGAATTTTATTCATAAATGCTATATCTCTATAAGCTTAACTGTAGCTGAGATTTTAGAATTTACAATTAAATTTTTGCAATTTACATAACACTCACTACTTACCTCTAATTTGCAATTGTTCTTTCAAAATTTGCAATGAACGTATTTTGTTTCTTAGATCATGGAACAACGGTCATACTATTTATTTTTTACACGAAGAATCATACTGTATCAGTTAGTGGCTACGGTTTGAACAAAAAAAAAAAAGAGTTAGTGGGCTTCTTTGTGGAGCGATTGCAATAATCAACTGTATGTTCAACAGTATTTTTCTGTAAAACGAAATAATTTTTTTAAATATTTACTTCAATTTACGTAAAATTAATTTTATACCACGTTTCTAAACGAGTTAAAGTGTATAGAATTTTCTGCGTTAAAAAACTTACTTTAAAATACGTGAGCATGCTTTTTATTTTTTATTTATTTTTGGGGTCAAAATATGTGAGCGCCTTTAAACGAACGTGTCCTAAAACAAATCCTATCGTACGGTAGGCCCAGTAGCAGCATGGCTCGCAAGTGGCGAGAAACCGCGGATTTTTCAGGGCTGCTTGCCAAACACAAGCTCACTTCGCTGCTGATCCTCTAGATTCTACACTTCACAGCCATACTGATTCTCTCAATTATCTCTTCTCGATTCGCCGGCGAGCTGTGTTTCCGCCTTCAAGTTTGAGCAGCACCGCTGCACTCGATGAGGTATGCTGCACTCACCGGCTTTTCCTCCAACTTGATGGCATGAGTGAGTGAGTCTCAAGAAAGGAAAAAAAAAAACCCTAACATTGCTTCTGTACTTTCAGTGCTCGAACTACATAGGATCATATTGGCTACTTGCAACCCTTCACACCCTTCCCCGTAGAAGTTCGAGAAGCTGCCTTCAACTGCTCCTTAAAATTTATCTGTACCGTTTGAGGTAAGAACTCTCTAATTGGCTCACAATGTGTATTTTATTGTATATTTTCTCACTTCCTTGGTTTATTATCTATTAATTTGTTTGAAATCAATATGGTGTTGTAAATTTCCATGTTTCGTTCAAATTACTGTTTATTGTAGTATTTTTTTTTTTAAATCTTGGGAGGTTTGTGTTTTGAGATTTTATTGCTGTCTTCTAGATTAGGAGGAAAAAAATTTCAAGTTTCTGGACAAGCTTTAATGTATAGAAGCAGCAATCTTGCGTCAAGGGTTTTCGAGCGTCAAATTCGCACTCCTGCTCCTGGCACTAGTGTAAGATATTTCAATCTCCCAAATGATATGTTAGATGATTTCTTCGTTGAAAGTGATACTAGCCTGTCCTTCACACACATTTCTCAATATCCATTTTTTGAGTATTTTTTTACAGAACAAATTATTTAAAATGAATGCAAAGGGAGATGAGTTTGGAAGGATGGTAATGATGAAGTCATTCATTCTGTCGTTGAACTGTTAAAGAGATTATAATAAATTTTTTCCTTAATTTAGCACGTTAAACTTTTGAGTTGAGGTGGTTAATGACTTGATATTTGAACTTCTGTGATGAATTGGTCAAGAATTTCATGATTCATGAAATTTTACGACAAAGCCAGCATGTCTATGATTTGTTCACACTTGAAGCCCAAAAGGGTTTCTTGAGGCATATTGGAGATCATAATAAAGCTATTCATAGATCTTCATGTAATAATTTAAGCTTTTAAATTGAACTAGTTTTTTTTTTAACCATAATGATGATGAATCATAAATTCTAAGGTCACAAAATTTTCATCCTCAAAGTAATTAGATTCTTCGAATTGCAATATATAGGCTTTACATGGTGAAATTAATATCAAGATCTAAATGATAATGAAAGAAAAGCACTAAATTCCAATCACGATGGTGAGCAATGAAAATAGTAAGGAAATAATTACAAATATTCCAAGATATTTGTGGGGTTAATATGGTATATTTAACTGTGGCCTGCACCTCACAAATATTGGATTTTTGTAACAATTACAGTTCATTTACAACTTAGTTATCTGTATTTGAAACGCAGATCTATATGGTGTTCCTTTTTTGTAAATTTTGCCTTACCTTTATCAGAGGAGTCAAGTAGCATTGTTTGAAAATTTTCGGAATTTCAAATGTTGTCTTGTTCCTCTGTTAAAGGAACCTGAGTTGAATTTAATTTTTGCAGGTGTAATTTAATTCTTGCAGGTTCATTATGCTCGGCGGTTGTATGAAAATTTGGTACCCAGTTACACTTTATATGAGGTTGAATGTCCAGACCATTCATTTCGCAAATTTACTGATGATGGTCAATACCTCATTAGTTTCAGCAGAAATCATCAAGAGTTGATTGTTTATAAATCTAGATGGCTTTCTTATTCTTGCAAAGATGAAGATTGTGATAGACATGACCTGCCTTCACATGCAAAGAGATTTGAGAGTTTTTTTACCCAGTTATATTGTGTATCACTTGCTTCTTGCAATGAACTTATTTGTAAAGATTTCTTCCTTTACATGGAGAGTAATCAATTTGGTCTATTTGCTACTTCTACGGCACAAATTCACGACGCACCCGCAGTTGGGGGAGCTGTCCAGGGTGTTCCTTCAATAGAAAAGATAACTTTTCACCTCTTAAGGTTCTTGCTCATGTTTCTTAATATATTTTTTATTTTTTTAAAGCATAATTTGATTACTTAGTCTTTATCCATTTTTCTTTTCTTATTTATCAATATTTAGATTGGAAGATGGAGTTATCCTGGATGAGAAGGTCTTCTGTAATGATTTTGTTAATTTGACCCATAATATGGGTGTCTTCTTGTATGATGACCTCTTGGCCATTGTATCACTTCGCTATCAAACAATACACATTCTTCAAATTAGGGATTCTGGGAACCTTGTTGATGTGCGTGCTATTGGGGCATTCTGCCGTGAAGATGATGAACTTTTTCTCAATTCAAATTCTCAGGTTAGTGCTATATGCATACTTATATTTTATCACTTTCATTCATATTTCGTTTGAAACGCTTAAGCAAAATGGTGCGAAGCATTTTCTTTATGTAGCATATATGAATCACTCAGCTTCCAAGTAAAAAGTAATTACTAACAGGGCAAGTCTTTATCTGACAAAAATAAACAGCAGCTTGGAAACCAGTTTGAAAATAATCAAGGCCAGCATAATTTGGAGAATCCATTTCTGAGTGGTATCAAACAGCGTTTGCTTTCATTCATATTCCGGCGGATCTGGAATGAAGAAAGAGACGATACCTTGGTTGGTTCTTTGGTTTCACCTTTTTATTGGATTTTTTTTTCTTTGCATGCTTCATGCGTTTCTTTGATAGTTTAGTGACCAGCTCTTATCTGCTCCTTGGTTGTTCTGTTCCTTGGTTTATATGGCATAGACCATTGCTCTTTGCAGGTTTATAGGGCTGAATATTCAGGGTCTCTTGAATGGTTTTATTCCAATGTTTAGGAAGGTTAAAGGACTGGCAAGTTCAGTGAAGATGTGCCATGTTTTAGTTGTATGGTTCCTTTGGATTTTTAAGAACAATATAGACATCTGAGACATTTAACTTGTTTAGTCTGCAATAAAATTGTTCATTTAGTGCCTCTGAGCTGGAAATTGTTTAGTTTGCAATGAAGTTTTGCCTTTGAGGAGTCCACCTTCTTTGGCAGATCTGGAAGATCAGAGCTGTTCCAAGATTGGACAGTCAAATGTTATGGTAAATAGGCTGATGGGCAGAGTAATTGGACAGCTTTTTTACACTACTAGACTTTTCTGAGATTTTCTTACTGTGTGGCATGCATTGTTTTGAGCTTTTCTTGTATTTTCTAATGTTTGGCGAGTTGTAGATTCTTCTTCTTGTAATAAATTTTTTTAATGAACAAAAAGCACGTGCTAATACTCTTTATCCTTGTTTTCTAAAATTAAAACTGTTAATAAAGCCACCTGATATGAATTAATTATCATTTAGAAAAGGCAGGGTTTGAGTGTTCGAAAGAAAAATGGAAGAAGGGGAAGGAACAAAAAGAGCATTGCCTATTACATGTATGGTGTCTGGGTACATTTTCAAGTATTGAGTCCCATGGCCTCCTCTCAATTCCTCCAATTGTTGCTCTTGCCAAGTACATTACAAGTATTGTGAGGAGCTTTGCCTATGACAAGTGGGTGTCTAGGAACCTTTTCAAATGCTGGGTCCCATGCCCTCCTCTCCATTCCTCCCATTGTTGCTCTTGATAAGTACAACATAAGTATTGTGTAGACAATTATTTTATTTACTCGTGTTTGCCTCTTACCTTAATTAGATTTTTTTAGCCAATAATTGAAATGTCTGAAAAAAAACAGGCTGAAATATAGAAGAGATGGACATTGATTTTAAGTGAATTGTTTTTCACCTTTAGAGGATAGGATGGACAAATATGAGAGCCACGTTCATTTGTGTTGACTGACTTATTTTCTGGTCTTCAGTTTATCTTCTATACCAATGAATTCTTTTTCTAATAAATAAATGAATGACTTCATTAAATGAATGCAGTGGCTGGTGGAATATGAACCTTGTTCTGTATTTTTTGGTTGTATGAACTATTGTGTTTCTGAATTTTAGTTCTGTAATACTTTTTGGTTTTTTGGCAGTTTTATGATTCAATCTCTGTACCTTGTTTAATCCTATTTCAACGTGGAGTTTATCACTATAATTTTCTGGTTTTGTATCTGCCAGAGGGTCCAAAGCCTGAAGAAGAAGTTTTACTTTCACTTTCAAGATTATGCTGACTTGATTATGTGGAAGGTAGGTTATCCAGTCTTTTTATGCATCCTTACAAGAATACTGGCATGTATTTTTTCAATGATTCGGGGCCAGTTTGTTTAAGATTAGAGAAAAAAATTGATTTCGGTTGATTAAATATGAGTATGTTGTTGGGGTAAAGATGGGGGATGTGTTGAAAATAACCTACTAGCTTATTTGATGAGATAATTTCCCTTATATTGAATCACCACAAATTTTCCAAAGATTTGATTGTTGATAGAGCTAAATGGCGTTGTGTGATTCATGTAATTGACTTCACCTGGTGGGACAAAACTTGTTTTAGTAAACCAAAATTAGCTGTTTCTATAATCGTAAACAAACTGGCCCTTAATCCTTGTTTTCGTTATCAATTTTACCTTCTGTCAACCACTAAGACATGTAACAAGTTGCTCCCATCTGACTCTCAAGCAGGTACAATTCTTGGACCGACACCACCTACTAATCAAGTTTGGGAGTGTAGATGGAGGGGTCAGTTTTCTTCTTCTTGTGTTGTTTATTGTTCTAATGATTTCACTTCCTTTTTCTCAGCCTCTAGAAATGAAAATTACTTGCAAAGGAATGCTAAGAGAAGAAAGAGGATATGATTAAGTATATAGAAATCCTTATGATTTGCCTTAATTTGGTGGTGTTGCCTATCTTATGGAACCTTGGTTGAAACCAGTGTCCTCTTTCTTTTTTCAGAGACACATAGGTGACTGGATCTTATTTGTGTTTTTAAAGTAGCCTGTTATCTACGCTTCCAGCTGATAACTTTTTGGAAAAATTTTCAGCCGGAGCCTGTTTGGTACATATCTTCGAAAGGGATAATATGGAAAATTGGAGTAAAATGTTTTTTTCCTTGTAGAGAAATGGTCCTCGTGCTTCTATTTTAAAAAACTGACGAGTAGGAAAAAACTTGTTGAGCAATGAGTACAAAGACACAATGAACATTGTAAAACAAGGATGTAAACGGAATCCCTTGCCTTCCTCAATGCCAAATGTGACCTCAGAGTGGAATCTGCATTATATTTTCTCTTAAAATAATAAAACTAATATGTGTTGCTCTTTCATGTTTTGAAGCATCAGGTGTCAAGAAATGCTGATCACCACCCAGCTTTCTTTGCTGTATATAACATGGAGACAACTGAAATTGTATCATTTTATCAGGTGCTTTTTTTCATTATCCTGTGTTTTATTTTCTTGGACTTTGACTGCATATTACTAGAGTGCTTCCTTTGGGTCTCATTCCTGACTCTTTACGTTTTTTAGAATTCAGCAGACGATCTTTATCTGTTGTTTGAGCAGTTCTGTGATCACTTACATGCAACATCAAGGAATTCTATGTGTATGAATTTCATATCATCTCACTCAAATAATATTTATGCTTTGGAGCAATTGCGGATCGTAAAGGATAAGGCAAGCAGCTCTTCGCAGGTAGCTGTTCCTGCTGTCTGTAACCTCAATCCCCTTCCCTAAGATAAAAGAAACTGCAATTGTATAATGCATTAACATGCATGTAAATTTTATCTCGTTTTGCAGTTTGTGAAGAAGATGCTTGCCTCTTTGCCTTTCAGTTGTCAGTCACAGAGTCCTTCTCCTTATTTTGACCAATCTCTTTTCCGGTTTGATGACAAGGTATTTTTTAAACAAAATTTTGGCTTGCTACTCTATGTTGTTCACATGTTATAAATTAATTTCATACCTTCGCTAGGCTTATGGGGACAGACTTGTGATGGTCTCAACTCTCAAGAGAGAACTAGGCAAATGATTTTGTTCCTGTAGCAAAGACCAACCTCTGTTGGTTTGTTCTACAAGTACCTTATGTTATAGTTTGCTGTGTGTTGTTCATTCTATTGGATCTAAAAATCCTGTGGGAAGTTGGCATAGCTCAATCCAAGCTCTCACTTCCCTCTATAGGCTGTAAATAAACTGAGTGTTCTGTGAGCTACTTGTGCTCTTGCTAAAAGCTTGAATTTGGCTTGTTAAGCTTGAAAATGGCTCATTTATTAATAACTTAATATAATTTTATATAATATTTGAACATATACACGAGTAGGAATTCAAATGTATGTTGTATGTTAAAATGGCTCAAATGTAGTGGTTTCTGTATTGTTCGAATTATAACAGTCTTCTTTACACATGAATTCATATTCATAATTTCCCTAGTTTCATTTATATATCTTGTGAGTGTACGTTGTATGTCAACTTTACAATATTTGTGATTCATGTGGTTGATCACAATTTTTTGAGCTTAACGCTCGAGTAGGAATTCAAGCTCAGTTTTTTTTTTTTTTTTTTGGTATTGGGAGGGGTTGCAACCCTTGGTCACTGCTCACTTCCCATTCCATCCTAACAATTTTGAAAGCACTAGGCCTCAGCTCATTAAAATTGTAGTTCTGATCCTTTAATTACGTCAGATTAGAAGTCTTAATGGTGAGATAACCTGGTTTCTGTAAGATCTACCAAACAATGGATGAAAATTGGTAACCATTGAATGTTCCCTGCCTTCTCTTCTTTATACTCTGCCAGACAAAATATGGGACTCTTAATGAAGTTCATTTGATTACACGTAGATTGCTGGATTTTGGTTCTAACCCCCCCTCCCTTTGTTATTGCTTTCCCCATTGTTGCAGTTGATTTCTGCAACTGATCGGCATAGGCAATCAACAGACCATCCGATCAAGTTCATTCTAAGAAGACATCCGTCTTCTCTCAAATTTAAGATCAAACCAGGTTTGCATTATTCTCTTATGTTTCATCTATACATAAAAAAGACACAAACCTTGCGGAGTCCAGGTCTCTACGGTGAAGGCAATTTACTTATGCCTACTTCTCTTTTACTTTTCTCAATCATTAGCAACATACTTTTGGGTGTTCTCATTTTAATTGTTTTTGGTGATCTATAGTCTGGTGAATTTTGTCCTGCTTGTTGAACTTTTGACTAATTTTTGGTCATTCGTTCAAACTTTAAATCAGGTCCTGAAGGCGGTAGTATGGATGGCCGAGCCAAGAAGATCTCTTCATTTCTGTTCCATCCATTTTTGCCCCTGGCTCTCTCTGTTCAACAGACTTTGTTCTTGCAGCCATCAGTTGTAAATATTCACTTTCGAAGATGAGGATCACAGTTTTGCTTTGCCCTACTTCGCCGTAGACAATTTTAACTGAATCGAGAGATTGATTATTATTCGGTACTTGAGAAATGTATGTTATCCAAGTGCTGCGAGTTTAGATTCTAATTGATCTCTGCGAGCCCTCTTTGTAACTTCTAACTTTCCTCTTCACCCAGGTTATCTCTTGGGAATGCTTACTCTTAAGTTAAATATTGAAGTTAGATGATAAAAGAATAAATTTGAAGGAAAACTTCAAGGATAATTCATGTCCATGTTCGGGAAATACAATTTTTTCTCACCCCCCTGAAATTTAACAATAATAAAATAGAAATAACTACATGTATCTACCATTTCATTGTCATTATATGCATTTTTTTTAAAAAATATATGCATTTTTAACTAAAATAAAATAGCCACTTAAACCAGAAAAGTGAAGCACTGATAGCCAAGATTGACCTTGAATCTTGTTCATCTACTGGTTAGGTCCTGGGAAATCGTAAGACGAGGCACCTGCTCTCCATGTAATATTTCTTAGTCTTGTAAATACATTTGTTGAGTAATATATTCCCCTTCCACTCAAAAAAAAGTCTTGGGGAAGTGTCATTTTTATTTTCTGGATCCTCATTGATAGTCTTTGAGAGAAAAGTTCGACTATTCAATTCTTAATAACTATCATGTTCAAAGTGAGTAGGATACTTTAAAGGTTATGGCAGGATCAAGTTGAACACAGAAACTTCTTTTAAAATTAGAATTGAAAGTATCATCACAAGTCACCAAATCTGTATAACACACCTCACCATTTTCTTGGGATTACAAGTGATATATCAAGTACAATAGGTAATCAAACAGACAAAACACAACAATCTCATGTCCATCTTTAAGCAAGAAGTACTACACCATGGTTCTAGTGGTTCAAGTAGACAATGATCCTTAGTAACGCCTCAGCACCATCAGTGGCAATCTGACCTGGTGGGATAAGTGATCTAACCTCAGCAGTGCCCCTTGCATTCTTGAATTTGCCTGTTCCTCCTGTGACAGACAATTGTGACATGGTGCTCCCAATCTTGTACACTCCATAAAAGTTCAAGCTATCACCGTATTCTCCTCCTTCAAACATGGCTGTGAATACCATCATCTGCCTGGTCCCATTAGCTGAACTTGCCACATACACACCTTGAGCCTTCCCAATTGTCTGAGACCCCAACTCAGGCTGAGAGGTCAACAAATCATCAATCGCAGTGATTGTGCCAAACCCTAATCCTAGTCCATCACTTCCTAACAGCGGTTGATTACCATTTTGGTTGTCGTTAGCTGAGTTTCCTCCAGCAAAAGCGGTTCCAGATAAGCCAGTTCCTAGTGCAACTCCAGAAAATCCATTCACAGTGGGAATGGCACCATTGGCATTTGGGATTGGAACTGCACCATCTGGAGTTTTGAATCCTATTGCCTCTGCAAAAGGTACTTGGCCATTGTATATGCTTCCCAACAAGTCCGTTACTGGACGAGCTGTGGGATTGCCTCCTCCAATAATGTCATGCATGTATAATTCAATAATTGACTCTTTTCCAGAGGCTGAAACAGGATCAACTGCTGTTGTTGTTGCTGCTATACTCAAGGCCAAATGTGCAAGACCAAGCATTATGGCCAGCAAGGTTGAAGCTGAGGACCCCATTGCCGAGGGTTAGTATGCTTGCTTCAGAGAGGAATATTACTTAGTTGGATGAGATGCAATATGGAATGCTAAGTGCTGGGTCTTATAGAGGAGGCAGTTCGATCTGAATGAAATGGAGTGGTTGTGTTGAGATTCAGATATGGATGTGGTGCAAGTGAAGTTGTTGGAAGCAAGAGAAAAGGGTAGATCCATCATGGCTGTAGAGAAATTAGTTAACGAGCGTTTTTTCTGCTCAGTTGCATGAGAGAAGCTGAAATTTTGCTGAGAAGTTCACGGCTTTGCGAGTTGGGTGCAACTAAACCAAACCCTCATTTGAAAATATTAATTAATTACTAGTTACTCAATCTTTAATATAAATAATATAACAACTGGTTGACTTATGTTAGAAAAATTAAGGAATCTAAATACATTACTTAGAAGTATTTATATTTATCATTTTTTTAAAACTAATCAGTTTTACCTATAAACTAATATATAGTCTAATTATATGCTTAAATAAATACTTTTAAATAGGGTATTTAACTTCTTTAATCCTTCAAATAAAAGTTAATGGGATTTTATATTAAGAAGAAAAGGTAGTAATTAGTTGCACCCATGGTTGACGTTAAACGATGAGAGGCAAGAGTAACTTTTTATGATCTTTTATCCCTAATCTACTTCCTGATATATATTCGAACTCGAAGAGATAGGAGCTATCAGACATTTATTTTAATAGCAGATATTAGACATTAATCTGGCTTGAAGCAAAATACGAGACTATTAAGGCTAATTTCTCTTGAGGAAGTCAACTTCTTTCTAATATCCCAAAATTGAAGGAAATTATAAGACGGACCTTTTTATTTTTGTGTAGCCAGTATTAAAAAACTCTCAACTTCTTTGGGCTACCGAAAAAGTTCAAGCCCAGCAGCTGAGGGGCATCAGCATAAAGATTTCGTTTCATGATCTGTTTGGCATAACACTAATACTTAATACAGTTGATTTATTATATATTAAAAATTAAATAAGTAATTATAATATCTTTTTTTGAAATATCTATATATATTATTATATATGTTATTTGATTACAAGATCGAGAAAATTAATTTAGAGAATAGTGATAAAATATTAGTTAATTTGTTTATTTTATCTCTTAAAAAAAGTGAACTAATTATTATATTGAGGAAATATTAATTTGATAATTTCATGATCAAGGGCATGTTTGGAGCTGTTCAACCAAAACGCATAGATTTTATGGATTCCAACGAAAGCCAAGCACACCCTTTCGAGGGACCAGAATATAATTTGACTTTTCAACAAGTCAACCAAGCAAAATCATGGTCATAAAAAAGACAAGCTCAGTGACCATTCGTGCTTATCTAAAAGATTGTGTGCGTGTCTAAAATTTTAGTGGGAGAATGATTTTACACCATACACATAAATAAATATGCAAGAGTTTTACAGCTAAACCACAAAAACAAATATTTCAGTTTCAGCGATTCGGTTTAGGCGGTTCTGGTTGCTTCATTTCGGCGTCCTTGACCTTGAGTATCACGCTTTTTCATGGAATCCAACCAAAGCGAAGTCGTCGACTGGGGCCGGAAGGCATGGAATTTGCTGGACTTAGTCCGTCGCCGATCGCCGCTTATCCAATGCATCACCAACTTCGTCTCCATGGATCTTATGGCTAATACCCTCTTATCCGCCGGCGCGTCTCCTGCTATGCTTCACTCCATTGAAGAGATTCCTGACTTCACTCCTCGCGCTCACGCTCTCTCCATCAACATTGGCACTCTCACCTCTTCTTGGTTTCCCGCCATGAAAGCCGCCGCCACGCTGGCCTCTGAGTTGGGTAAGCCGTGGGTTCTTGACCCGGTTGCTGTCGGTGCCTCTGCTTTCCGCATGAAGGCTTGCCTCGAGCTTGTTGCGATGAAGCCAACTGTTATTAGAGGAAATGCCTCCGAGATTAT
>JANTPZ010008422.1:0-11660 GCA_025593235.1 Vachellia pachyceras
TTTGGTTATGTTACCTTGATCCCAAACATTCCCTCACAAATAGATGTATAGTTGGCATCTACAAAGATTTACAACTTAGAAGAAAAGTTCTTATAGTGAAAGATAATACTCTTTCCGGTCTTTAATATAAGATCTAGTTTGTAGACCAATTTCTTTATTAAAGCAGATCTTATATTAAGGACAAGATTGAGTAATGCAGATGGGAAAATTAAACATGATTATATTCTAAATGTATGTTCGTTTTGTGGTGGTCACAGGACAAGCATATGCAGAGCAAGTGGGACTGATACATTACTACCATGTTTGCTTTGAAGGATGTCTCGCAAATTTCGAGATAGGAGAAGAAGGAGTTGAAGCATGCCAACTTTACCCTGAAATTGACTACACTACAGTTGAACAATATATGAAACGTTATGTATAGAAGCTTTTTGCTTTGCTTTTTAAACCTAAGTTCCACAAGTTGTGTCTTTTTCCACTGAACAGAATGGAACAAGTTCAATTGAGGTTATGAAAATAAGCAAAGTGTATCTTATTCTCATTCCTGCCTGTTGCAAATGCAAGGCTAAGAAGTCTTTGTAATAGCTTTTCCCCACATGAAATATATTTTAATATTCTCTGCCCTTTCTTAAAACATGTAACATGTTGAAATTATATTTCAGTAAATCCTAGATTGGAAGTTTTCACATGAGCTTAAAACCTGTGATGCTGTAAGAAACAGATTTTTGCTTTCTTCCTTGCTGCTTCATTGATTTTCATCAAAATGGATTGTTTTTCAATTTCCACTTAAATGTGCTGGTAAGATCCTTGACTTTCTATTTATAGCCATTACCTTTACCTGTTAAATAAAAATTTTAGGTCAAAGTAGTAAAGGTAAAGCTTTGTAAATACTTTTTCCTACGTAAAATGATGTCCAATTGACATCAGTGTTCTCTTCTTTTCCACATGATGCATGTCTTTCCCTTCACTTGAACGTCTCGAGCTCTGTGATCTATGTGCAAAGATAACATAGGAGGGAATTTTCCATGTCTCTCTCGCATGTTCATTTCTAGGTGCCCCAAGTTGGCCTTGCCTGTTCTTCCATCCGTCAAAGATCTAGTTCTAGTTGACTTCACGGAAGTGTCTTTGACCTCAATCTACAACTTCCACAATCTAAGATTTCTTCAAATTTCTTCTTTCCAAGAATTGACCACTATCCCACAGAGGATGTTGAGAGGCCTTAGACATTTAAAGCAGTTACACATCACTCACTGCTCTGAACTGGAATCATTTCCAGAGCTAATGTTAGAAAGTCTATACTCTCTCCAAGTAATCAAGATTGATTCTTGTGAGAAGCTGAAATCTTTGTGGGCAGGTTTCGGAGACCTTTCTTCGCTAGAAACATTAGACATCATAGGATGTTGGAAATAGTAGCATTGCCAAATGGTATCACTCAGCTTACATCTGTACAAAGTTTAGTCAATAACTTCCTACAGCATCATGGATGGAGCCAAGAGCACTTTTATTCCTATTAAGATGGAAGTATTACCAGACTCTTTAAGACATATTTCTTCACTGTAATATCTCAAGAAAAGTGCATTCCAAAATTTGGCATCTTTACCTGAATCGGGAAACCTTGCATCTCTTCAAACCTTAGAGGTTGGTCACTGCCCAAGGTAGCTATCTCTTCCCACAGGTATTCAATGCCTCACCAACTTGCAGGAGTTGAAGTTAAAGAGTCCGAAAAAATCTTGCATCACTGCCTAATGAGTTGGAGGGCCTTGCTTCTTTTGAAATGTTACTTATTGAAGACTGTCCAAAGTTGCCTTCACTTCCCATGAGCATTCAGAGCCTCCCCAATCTGAAGACTTTGGCCATAGGCGAGTGCCCTGAATTGCAGAGGAGATATAAGAAGGAAACAGGAGAAGGTTGGCACAAGATAGCACACATCCCTTGTGTTAAGTTTTATCCCTAAGCTAGGCCCCCAAGGCCAAGAAGCACGAATTGATTGCTGCAAGATTTTTTAAAGACCCTATTCACTTTTGGAATCTTTTTTTACTGCAATGATAAGTCTTGTTTCATGATGTCAAATCAATGGTTCTCTAATCTTCTTGGTGAAACATTGGGTTGAAATCTGCAATATAATATCGTACAGTTTGTGTTAGTAATAAGATATCTGTGCTTAAAACAAAGGTAAACTTAAGACCAAAAGTCTCTAACTCCTTTGAGAAGCCCTTAATCCAACATTTTATAATAATTTGCGGAATCCGTCAAGGAAGAGTTAAAAATGGCATCTTGTTTTATAACATTTCATGAGAAGGGTAACAGAAGGATCCGTCTTGAAATGTGCTATAGTTCATGGATTTTTTTTTCCGCTCAGAAGTTAAGGGTGTGTTTGCAAATTAATCAAAATTTCACAAATTTTGACTAAAGTGACAGAAAATAGAGTTTAGACGCCACTCTGATCAATTTCCTGTAGCTGTCTATATGGTCTCGCTGGGTATGGAATGTTATGAATGAGAGAATTTTTTTTTTTCAGAAGCATTTAACTTTATATTTAACGATAAAATGGACGCCTTTAATTTTCATTTCATTATTCTAAAACTTGCTTTTTAAGAAAGGGTGTACATATTAAATTAAGGGTAAAAGTGTAAAAACACTCATGTATAAAAATACCATCTATGTTAAATAAGGAAAACGGTCGTTACTTTTTAATTTAGGACGTGTTTAGAAGTTATTTTGAAAATAACTTTTACAGATTTTGAGGTAAAATCTAGGTTTTAAAGAATAGATTTTGGAAAATAGCTTTTACAGATTCCTTGACAAAAACTAAGTTTTGAAAAGTGATTTATGTTTGGGAAGTTATTGAGTTCGTTTAGTAAAGCGGTGGAGAAGTACTTTTACCATTTACGAGTTAAATGTATGAAGGAGATTACCTCGTTTTGCGGAAAAATATTGTTGAACGTACTTTTGGGGTGTTCAGAAGCTTTACCAAACACCCCAATTGTGAAAGCAAATCTATGATTAGTGGGTTTCAAACCATGGTTACGAAAAAGCAACCTGTAGTGCTTTTATCCCGATGGTTTGTCATCTATTGCTTATATGTCTCTTAACCTATAGGTTGCTTTTTCCTAACCATGGTTTGAAACCCACTAATCATAGATTTGCTTTCACAATTAGGCTGTTTGGTAAAACTTCTGAACACCCCAAAAATATGTTCAACAGTGTTTTTCCGTAAAACGAGATAATCTCCTTTACACATTTACCTCTTAAATGGTAAAAGTACTTCTCCACCGCTTTCCCAAATAAACCCATTAGCTTTTATGAAAAAATTGGTTGTTTGACAACTTTTACCCAAAACTACGGTTTGAGTTGCAAGAAACACTTTTCCATGGGTTGCCAAACACCCTCGCCCATCCTCTCTCATGCCTTGTGTGGAGCTATGGCGGACGAATGACTTTGGCAACAATTTAAAAGCTTTTTTTTATCTAAATACTATAAAGTGTAAAATAAATCCCCAAAATGCTATGAAGTAGAAAGTATTTACCACAAATCTATACTCAAAAATATCACATATATATCATATGTATGTATATGGAAGATTAATGTACTAGTTCTAAATCATCCGGATGAGATGTATAGCTCACTATAGGCGTACAGATATTCCAAACCATTTCATAATTTTTACTTTTTTTTTTCAAAAACGTGGATAAAAGTTCAATGATTAATATGAATTCTAAGGTTTTTAATAAAATTTATTTTTCAAGCATTATAAATAATTAATAAAATATTTTCTTTAAGTATCACACATGAGTAACCTATTTTTGAAGTTTCCAATAGCAAAATGAATAAAAGGGTTGTACAAGTTTAATTAGTAATAAGGTCCTCAATCTCATAAACAGCGAGAGGGTTAAGAGACATATGAGCAATAGATGACAAACCATTGGGATAAAAGCTACTGCATGTTGCCTTTTTAAAACCACGGTTTGAAATCACTAATCATATATTTGCTTTCACAATTGCTTTTACGTAAAAATTGGTTTTTTGACAACTTTTACGCAAAACTATGGTTTGAGTTGCAAGAAACACTTTTCCATGGGTTGCCAAACACCCTCGCCCATCCTCTCTCATTCTTCTCTCTTATGCCTTGTGGTGGACGAATGGCAACAATTTAAAGGCCTTTTTTATCTAAATACTATAAAGTGTAAAATAAATCACCAAAATGCTATGCAGTAGAAAGTATTTACCACAAATCTATACTCAAAACTGTTCTTTACCAGAATGAGTTCAAAATTGTAAAGAAATTGTTCCTGTGAAGATCGAGTTTTGGCTTGATAACAGTCGGGAAATTGTTCTTCGTGTGAACTATTTTAGAAATCGCACGTGAACTGATTTCAACTTGACATGACTTTTGTCTGCATATGAAATATTCCACCCCTCCTTCCCATTCCCAATGCATAATAATCCTATAAATAATGAAGAAACATTCGAAACTATTACTCCAATCCTTTTTTATAAGTAATATTATCTCTCAAGAGTATAATCTAAATATTAATAAGTTTTAATATGTTCTTTCATCCATGTGAAACATGTTGATTTTTGTTAAACCAAAACTCGCTCTTCGCATGAACGGTTTCTTCACAACTTTGATGACTTGAGAGAATGATTTTGAATGTAGCATTGCCGTAAATACTTCTACTTTATAGCATTTTGGTGCTCTATTTTACTGTTTATAGTACCTAGCTAGAAAAAAAGCCCAATATATATACATATGCACATCCCGTCTTTCTTCCCTTTTTCTCTCTTCCCACGCTGATTTTCCACCGTATAACACCTTTTCTGCACGATCAAGACCTTATAACTTAATGGTATGGTATCTCTCAAATGGGAGATTACGGGTTCAATCCCGTCTTTATAACTTCAGACCGTTAGTTAACTAGTTCTTCTGCAGAAGACAGAAAGAAAGATTAATTATTGACATATACGCTTCATCTCCTATGTAGTTAACTAGTTCGCTACAACAACGGCACATAAAACTGGGGATTCTCACGCGATAAGGATACGGCATCTCAACAACAAAGAAGCAGTTCAAGTTGATGTGACATTAAACTCATATTGTAGCTTGTAGTTAGATTTTTTTTTTCCTGCATTGACAAGACGCAAACAAGGGATTTGTGAATATTACCAATCAGATAGTAAACTTGCAGCTGAAAGTTAGTTGGCTGAAAATGATGGGATTCTTGGTAAATTGGTCATGGACTTGAGGCGAGTTTTATTCAGAAGGATAAGCTCAACTTCTCAGAATGCATGTGTGAAGACTTCCTCAGAACGTGAATAAGTTGAAGTTTCAGCAATCTCCGGTATGCCAGTGACGAACAACTATGAATTAAACCTTGCTAGTTTCTGACGATTTCAGCAACACATTCCAATGGTAATGAGATTTGAGTATGTGAAGAGTGAGAGTTGAGATTAGACATTACGAGAGGGTGGGGAAGAGTGTGGAGGGAAAGAGAATGTGATGAGTCTTTTTTAATTTTTTAATTAAATAACCATTTAAAAATAATCATGTGAGGCTCACCGAGGTTAAGAGGTAATGCCAATTTTTATTATTTGACGATGGTATTTTTCTCAGTTTAAAAGAGTTCATGAGCAATTTTATGTGCCGATTATTGGGAAAAGTACATGATGTTTTTGCAATTCAACCCTTAAATTATATTGCAAGAAGTATATATGGAATCTGTATGAGGTCACGGAAAACATTCTTTATACTTGGATTCAAGTTTTGGCACAGGCCTATAACAGTTGAATTCAGCATATATATCATTGTCGGAAAGAGAGGAATTTTTCATGTTTATTTTTCTTCCCCGAGTGGAAAGAGGATATCGTGACTGTTTAGGAATGTGGTAGAGAAGTACTTTTACATAAACCGAGGTAAATATGTGAAGGAGATTATTTCGTTTTGTAGAAAAACACTGTTAAACGTGCGTTTTGACTTCCCATAATCATTGCAAAACATGGTCATCATCGTAAAATTAAATCGCTACAAACATCAAATCTAGCAAGTCATTCAATCGGTACGAACCCAACAAAACTCACAAAAGAGGAACGCTTGTAAAAGTAACAGGAAAATAAATCTTTTGATTCTTGAATTTTGACTTGTTGCAATTTAGTTTTTAAATTTTGACTTGGTGCAACTTCTATAGTTTTAACTCGATTGTAATTCAATCACTAAACTTTAACACACTACAACTCAATTCACATAATTTTAATCATTTTATAATTTTGTCTCTGGCATTTTATTATATATATATATATGATATATTTTCTAAAATATAGGGATTGAATTATAAAATGGTTAAAACTATAGAAAATGAGTTATAGAGATTGAGTTACCATCAAATTAAAACTATAGGAATTGAGTTGTATAGAGTCAAAGTTCAAAAATTGAGTTATAATCGGGTTAAAAGTTGAGGACCAGATTAATTTTCTCTTATTTATATATACACAGGAAAAACTTGTGAATTACGTGAGAATGAGGAACATACGCCTAGCCGGAATGATCACCTAGGGGCGGACCTATATGGTTTCTAGCGGGTTCAGCCGCACCCTCTGACTCCTAGAAAATTAGGTATATATTACTAATATGTTATTTATTTTGCATCCATTCATTTGTTAATTTTGTACCCACTAAATTTTTACTCAAATTCTTCTCTAAAGACATTAAGAATATTAAATCCCACTTATCTTCTTAAAAAATAATTTGTATCCCCAAAACTTGGGTCCTGAGTCCACTGGAATGACCAACATATGGATAGTGACACTCAACATGCAGAGCAGACAGAAGCCATGCAGGACAGCCATTAATAGTTGCTACCTGCTTCATGCTCTTACCCAATATCATAACCTAACCAAATAGCAACAAGAAGTTCGTGTTTTGAATAGCTTGTAGTTCAAATCTATTTGTTTTAAAGTTGACCGTTAATATAGTCTCAGGATCTGTTTGTGCTCTATCATCACTCATTTCTAATTAGGTCATCTAACAATCAAGACAACTTGGATTTGTATGAAGCTGTGATTATAATGCACATGATTAAAATGATATTTTAGAGGCATTAAAACATAATCAAAGATAGGTTGGTGTATGCATTAAAATTTTTGCAACAAGGGTCACAATATAATTAATTTGCTTCAGAGCCCCTAGGTTTTGCGATTTCGTCATCAGTTGTTATCGTTAATCAAAGTTGTTACGCAAGTTTCTGGCTGGAAACAAAGAAATGAAGGTCTAACACAATGAAGGCCTCCAATTCAAGGTTTCTGCTGATTCAGACAATAACATGATTCAACTCTAAACAACTCAAATTACACTCAGGCGAGACTAAACCTTCATCGTGCCTTGATTCATAAAAACTTATTAGACACATCTAAACATACATTATAACAGGTTACGTAGCTGAATATACTGATACAAGTCATGCACGTACATGATTGATTTATTTTATTACACTTCCACTATCAACTCTCATTAAAAGAAAAAAAAAAATTGGATCATACATATAAATGCAAAATCTAAGAGGTTGTAGTTGCCTTCATTAATGTGTTGCCAATGTCAATCACAAAATGATATTTGACATCTGCTTTAAGAAGACGCTCCATTGCAGTGTTCACGTAGTCCATCGGAATCACTTCTATGTCTGGTTTTAACTTGTGCTCTGCTGCAAAATCTACCATCTCTTGCGTCTCCTTCATCCCTCCAATCCCACTCCCTGCTACTATCGTCCTCCCTGCCAATACATATGTATATATGTTGCTTAAGTTTCAACTCTAAGTCAATAGCATTCTTCAGTTTATTTAATCACTTTTCAAATATATGCATACTAACCCAAAAGTAAAGGAAATACGGGCAGTTCCAAAGGCTTCTCAGGCGCACCAACCAACACGAGTTTGCCATTTGGCTTCAACAGATCAATTAAAGGCAACAGAGCATGCACTGCTGAAACTGTGTCTATTATGCCATCAAATGTTCCCATTGCAGCCTATACAAACAAGCATCACATTAATTGATTATATGAATAAGCTGTCTGGTATATATATTTCTTATAACTTTATATATATATATATATATATTATAATGACCTGCATCTGATCTTGCTCACGGCTGACAATAAAGGAATCAGCTCCAAGATGTTGAATGGCTTCCTTCTTCTTGTTAGGAGACGTGCTGATGACAGTGACCTTAGCTCCGAAGGCTTTAGCAAACTTGACTGCCATGTGGCCGAGGCCCCCGAGACCAACCACACCCACACGAAGGCCTGGCTTGTCCAGACCAAAGTATCTCAGAGGGCTATACACTGTGATTCCAGCACACAACAGAGGAGCTGCAGCATCAAGAGGCAAAGCTTCTGGAATACGAACCACAAAGTGCTCGTCGGCGACCATAAAATCAGAGTAGCCTCCGTATGTGATGGTGCCATCCACGTACTTGGCACTGTAGGTGAGAATAAGCTTGGAGCAGTAATTCTCAAGGCCGTCGGAACAGCTTTCACAGGATCGGCACGACCCTACCAAGCATCCGACACCAACCTTGTCTCCAACCTTGAATTTTTCTACATTGCTTCCCACTTCTGTCACCACCCCAACAATCTCGTGCCTGTGTGTGTATAGAAACAAAACACAGACACACTCGTTAGAATGAGGTAAATGAGTTTCATTAATTCCCAACCTTCACATATAAGTTGTAAATGTATGTACCCAGGGACGAGTGGGTAGAGGGAGGAGCCCCATTCGTTCTTGAGCATGTGGAGGTCGGAGTGGCATATTCCGCAGTAAAGAACTTTGAAGGTCACGTCTTTGTCTCCGGTTTCCCTGAAGAAACGAAGTAGTATGTATACATGCATGTTAATCAATGACCAGATGAAGAAGGAATAACTAAACAGACAGAGAAACTGAATGAAGAAATATGTGTGAGTGTGTTTATATTAATATGCCTTCGAGAGAAGTTGAACGGGGAGAGAATCCCAGAAGCATCCCTCGCAGCCCATCCGAATGCCTTCCTTGGATGGTCAAACTCAGCTTGTGCTCCCGCCATTTGATCACTCACACACTTACACACAACAACAAGAGAATATGATAGAGATTGAGATAGAGAAAGAGGGGAGTACAAAGAAGGAGTGAAGCTGGAGGTAGTTATTTATATGCTAAAGGGGAGGGTTGGGTAGACGAACTCGATGACGCACGCTACTCTCACAAGTGACGTCAGTGATGACGAGGTTCACACTTCATTGTTTGAACTTTTCCACATTATCTGCCGAAAACAGACCGTCAAAGTGTCGAACACAACCGTTGGTGAAATTCTAGGTCCACGTTGGGGGCTCACTCAATAGACCTAAACGGTTTAAATATAATGAAGATGATCCAGATTTTTTTAAAGTAACAATATTTAAATAAAAATCATTTCTTAAGAAATTAATAGTGAAAATGTTATTTTTATTTTAGATCCTATAACAATTACAATATTTACTTTTTTAAAAATAAAAATAGATTTGTATCGTTTAGATCAAATTGGAATGAAAATATGAAATTCCAAGGTAAAATAGGAGGCGATAGGTGAATTTTTTTTTTATACAAAAATTTTTGGTAGGGGGTTGGGCTCACCCACAAGCCAAAAGCAGGGTGAAATCTCCCTGTGTACGAAGTGATAGGTGAATTTTAATGCAACAGACCTGTGTACGATGTACCAAACTTCGTGTAACCCAAGTATAGCTTAATATATACATACTACAAATCAGGTGGACCATTGTTTACCCCCGTCATGTGTGACCTTTTCCAATAAATACAAGAACAATGGCCGGTTCCCACTATAGAGAGCCTTTAGTGACATGGCCCCATCTTCCACGTTAAGAGGTTCGTAGGTTATTTAGTGACAATTGGCTCTTGTTGCACAAGAAAAGGCAAGATAAGCACGTAACGTAATAATGTGTGTTTGAGAAATCCATTGGAAGAAAGAAGTTACAGTTTTCAAAATAATTTTATAAATTTTAAGATGATTTTTACAGATTTCGAGATGGTTATGTCTTAACTTACGTATACGTTGGGTAAAATAAATTCTCAACACAAATACTAGTCCACCAATCAAAATGAACCGACCTCGTTGCCTCTTTCTAAATCCCGCGAAGAAACACTGCTTCTGCTTGTGATCCAGAATCACTTATTGGCAGTGATGAATGGTCACCATCATTTATTCTCACTCTTCTCTTTTAAACCATTCAAACTGCACTAACCTAAACTCAGTTATGGCGTCAAGATAAAGGAACCCGCCAAGTTGTTGAGGTCACATTTCCTTGCTTACCAAGCTTTCGTTCTTCCTATAAAATCCAAAGCAAACGAATGGAAATTTCAAGCCTTGATACTGGAAACTCACAAGACCATGCCAGCTGAGATTTTTGTGGTGCCCTTCTTCGGGCAAGGTCATCTTTTTCCTTGCATGGAGCTATGCAGACACTTAGCTTCTAGAAATTTCAAAGCTTCCCTCGTCATTTCGTCCAACCTCGCCTCCTCCATACCATCCTCTCTCCGCAACTATCCTTTGGTACAAATCCATGAAGTCTCACCGTCCGCCATGCCTCCATCGGAACCAGGTTCACAATCCCACCCACTTCACGCACATCATAGGCTCCACACACAGATAGCTCGAGGGATCGAGAAGATCCTCTCGGTGGGACCCGATAACCGCAATCCACCCCGACCCGTTTGTGCTATCATTGACGTCATGATGAAATGGTTGTCTGATTCTTTCCAGAAATTTCAAGTGCCCACGGTAGCGTTCTTTACCTCCGGTGCTTGCTCCGCCGCATTGGAGTATGCCATTTGGAAAGCCAACCCTGAGGATCTCAAACCCGGCGAAATCCGTTTGCTTCCCGGATTACCAGAAGATATTGCGCTGGTCCCCTCGGATCTCAAACGACGGCCACGTGGCCCTCCACCACTAGTCGGTGGTGGACCACCGCCAGACATCGGAGCAGGGCCGCGAATCAGGGGACCGCCAAAACCCGGTGAACTCCCACCATGGCTAGAAGACGCAAGAGAAACGAACGCGATGATGATCAACACGTGTGACGATCTGGAGCGTCCATTCATTGAATACATCGCGAAACAAACCGGAAAGCCGATTTGGGGTGTAGGCCCGCTTCTGCCTGAGCATTACTGGAAATCCGCTGGTTCTCTCATTCACGACCGGCTGGTTCGAACGAACCGGCGGTCCAACGTCACTGAGGATGAAGTGATCCAATGGTTAGATCCAAAGCCGCGTGGTTCAGTTCTATATGTATCATTTGGAAGTGAAGTAAGTCCAACAATGGAAGAATACACACGATTAGCTGAAGCATTGGAGTATTCAGACCGACCTTTCATATGGGTGATCCAACCCAATGCAGGACAACCGGGTCCCCCACGCTCAATGTTAAATGAAAAACCCGATTCACATGTGGAAGGAGGAGGCGGCTATTTTCCTCATGGTTTAGATATCAGAGTAGGGAAAAGAGGTTTGATAATATCTTGGTGGGCACCACAGTTGTTGATACTGAGTCACCCATCAACGGGTGGATTTTTATCACATTGTGGTTGGAACTCCACGGTGGAGGCTATTGGACGTGGGGTCCCATTTTTGGTGTGGCCCATTAGGGGTGACC
>JANTPZ010008423.1:0-11730 GCA_025593235.1 Vachellia pachyceras
TGGCTGGGTCAGAAGATTTGTGTCATCCTACCGAGACGTCAACATCAAGTACATTTCTGTTGGAAATGAAATTAATTATAATGATCCAGAAGCAAGATATATCCTACGTGGAATGCAAAACATTCAGAATGCAATTTCTGCAGCAAACATGCAAGGCAAAGTTAAGGTCTCTACCGCAATAAAAATGGATCTGCTTGAAAGCACTTCCCCTCCCAGTAATGGCAAGTTTAGGGATGCTGCAACCTCATACATCAATCCCATTATTGAATTCCTCGTCAACAATGGATCACCACTTCTTGCTAATGTGTATCCCTATTTTGCCTATAGTCTTGACTCAGGCATTCCTCTTGACTTTGCCTTGTTCAGACAACAAGGAACAAATGGCTATCAAAACCTGTTTGATGCAATGTTGGACTCTATATACTATGCTCTTGAGAAGAAAGGAGCACCAAATGTGCAGGTTGTTGTGTCTGAAAGTGGATGGCCTTCAGCTGGAGGAGATAAAGGGGCCATTGTTGATAACGCACGCACTTATTATCAGAATTTGATTAGTCACGTTAAGGCTGTTAGGACTCCAAAGCATAAGGGGCCTATTGAGACTTACTTATTCGCCATGTTTGATGAAAACCAAAAGCTTGGTCGAGAAACTGAGAAGAATTTTGGTTTGTTCAAACCTGATAGGTCCCCCAAATATGGAATCAGTTTTAATTAATTAGTAGTACCGTGTTCAGGAAAGAAGAACAATAATATATATTATTTTGCTTGGAATAATTGTGCTATGAGCATGCTCATGCTTTGTTCTTGATCAATAAAATGCAATGTGTAACGATCACAGAATTACCTTTTTATTTAATTCATCTTTCTATTTTATGTAATTCTTTTTATCATATCCTAATTGTTTTATATGATCTTTAATTTGGCCCTAATAGTTTTTATTCTTTATTCTATAAATAATAAATTATTATAATAATCTTATGTTATATTACTTTAAAAATTTTATTTAAATATGTAATGTTTAATTTGATATTATAATTAAGAAATTGGAATTATAATATTTAAATTTTCTAAAAATGGCATATAATTATATCTAATTTATTATTAATTTTTAATACCAAATGATTATATTAAAAATAATAAATAAAATTTTAAGAAACTATAAGGATGTGATAAAAATAAAAAAGACCTAATTAAAAATCGGATGAAACTATAAGCAACTGTAGATTAATTTTCTTAAGACAAAATTCCCTATCAAAGATGACGGGCTTTCTTTCCCATTAAATAGATAGTCCATTGCAATCGAAATTATAAAATTAAAGCCAAAAGTTCAAATTTAACAATATATAAAAATGAAATTAATTTGTGTCATTAAAATTTGATCTAAACAATGTAGGATTTAAAATTGTAGCAGGTGTAGCAAAGTTATTTGGAAAGTAACCATGCTCATCTTGTCTCCAGCCTCTCTCGTGTATACATAACTATAAACTTCTACAACGAGAACTCAAACCTTTTCTATCTATAATTTGTGTTAGGAAGTGGTTAATTAGTTTTATAGCGCGCCGCTAAAGAAAAAGTTTTACAGTGAAAGGGACTAATCCTTAATAACGTATTGAATTAATATTTGAATCATCGTTAAAAAAAAATGTAAACATCGACTTAAATGTCATTACCATTAGTATGATGATGTATATGACAACATATATCATATAGGAACTCATTTTATATCTACCATTACTTGACAAGAAATTTTATCTTTATTGTACGATTTTTCTTCTGTAAAAAGTTATTTATTTTAGAATCTTGACTATTTCCTAATCATGCTTCTTCTCTATGCTTCAGTTTTTTGTCTATTTATTTTAGTCATTTGGTCATAATAAAAAAAAAATTTAAAGTATATATTTGACCTTTTCAAATTTATATTTAAGTTTTCGTTTGATTTCTTAAGTTTTAAAAAAACACTTTCAATCCTTTTATTTTAACGTTGGTTATTTTATTTAACATAAACTAATGACTCATCAAATATAAACAGCAATTCAGCAATTAACTAATGATAAAATATGGTTAAATTTATAAGTATTCAATATAATTATTTTTATATTTTAAAATTTAATCATATTTTATGATCATTTTCCATCAAATGAAATTAACGTTTTAAGATAAAATGACTAAAAATGTACTTCTTAAATTTAAAGGATCATACTAAAATTCGATATAAATTTAAAGGATTAAATATATATTTAGTCTTAAAAAAATCTAGTCATGAGCTTGACATAAAAGTTGTCCCAAAAAATTGATATAAAATAAAAACATGGGATGTATATTGATAATTACTACCTCACCATATAACTAATTTCCGATTTCAAAAAATTAGTTAAGTTTACTATTTGAAATAAATGTGTTCACTTACCTAATACTCTATTTTTTTATGACATACACCATGGACAAACTCACACCATATCCCTATCTAGTGCCTTCCTAAAAAACTCAAGAGGAGTTTCCAAGAAAGTGTTTCCCTGCATAATGTGCAATGCCTCTTTTGCCACACGGTTTGCAGCCTGATTCGCCTCCCTATGGCACCACTTGACAGTAGCATCCCAATCTCGGTTCAATAAAGCCTGAATCTCCCCTATATAGGTATGAACAAAGATGATCAGCATGTATTCCCGAAGATAGAGTCTCAACAATCTTCAAGCAATCAAACTCAACAACTCAACAATGATATTCTTCCAACCTCTATTCAATTCCTAGACCCTCTTTAAGCCCCATAATACTGCCCAAGCTTATGCAAAAATGCTCCCCTAGCCCCAAACTACATATAAATCCTCCCAGAACCTTCCCATTGTAATATTTAGCTATTCCTCCACAAGTTGCAACCTCTCCACCCATCATACTAGCTCCATCCACATTCCATTTTACAACTCCCATAAACGATGCCTTCCAACTAAGATGACGTTCCACTCCGATACTTGATAATTGTAACGGGTTGTCCACCCAATGTGCCACTGCTCGTGACTTCGCTATAAGCTAATGATGTCCAACAGCCTTCCCTTGGAAAATGCCTGAATTCTAGTTCATCCATATATGCCGACAAAGGATAAGAAACCACACAGATCATCAAATTCCCATAACTTCCTCATCTTGTCTAATGTTCCAGATGATCCATTTATCCACCTCATCGATCAAAAAGAATTTATCACATAAATGAGGAGGAACTGACATAAATGACGAGGCACTGCAAGTTCCAACCACTCTGCTTCCACCTTGCATTCTCGTAGCACATGAACCATATCTTCCCTCGCTGCCCCACAAACATCACATTGTGTTGACCATTGCATGTGTCTGGCCATCCTGTTAGCAATGGTTAACAACTTGCCCTTCATGCAAAGCCACACAAGGGTCTTGACATGTTGAGGAATCTTTAGTTTCCAAATCCGACGCCATTGAGTACTTTGGGAACCATCACTATTTGGCCACTTCGCATTATAAACAGATTTAATTGAGAACTCGCAACTCAAATTCATCCTCCAAATAGTTCTGTCGTCCCTACTTCCATATGACGGTGGGATCCTATCAATTGCATTTAGAATCATACTAGGCAAAACCTCCAAGAGCTTATGCTAACGCCAATCCCTGGTCTCCATCACATAATCCGCTACATACTCCTCCTGCAAACTCAGGTCTATAGCTCCAATAGTATAGTTCTTCAGAGGTTGGAATCTTGGTACCCAATGGTCATCTCAAAATTTTACCCTGCATCCATCACCCAGTTTCCACCCTACTCCACCTAGCACTTGATCATAGACATTTCTAATTCCTTTCCACACTTGTGAACCCTGTTTGTTTCCTGCAATCTCAGGTAACACATCATTCCCACACTTATGCTTTTCTCAAATAATTCATTCCATTGCTATTTTGAAAATCAAAATCCAATATCAATAAACCCATTTTACCTATACTATACTTACTAGGTAAATCCAATTTCTTATTCCTTAATGAGCCGCTATGCAGATAGAACGTATCTATGTACATATATTTGAATTTCATATAAATTTCATATAATTATATAATATAACATATAATAAGTATATGTAGTAATAAATATATGTACTAGACTCATAGTGGCTAGTTCTTTATTCGGGAATTGAATCAAATGGGGCCCTTTTTAACTTAGTGGTAAGTAATACTCTATTTAATTATGTGCATTTTTATGAACAACTCCTTAAGATAGACTACCAATTTGAATATTTTGAAAAATAATTATAAATTTAAAAATAAGTGAATCAAGATATCATATTTGAACCAAAATACACTCCTTGTATGCAGGAGTTGATAGATATTCCATCATTAGTACAAACTTGCTTGTTTGGACTTGCAAGTTTAACCATCTTAATTATGAACTTCTGAATTCCTACCTTCATTTGCAAGGCTTACGAAAAGTATATCCAACAAGTTGAAGACACCCCCAACTTATCCGAATTTCATGTTTCGTATTACTCAATCTGATCTTATTTATAGGCCTCATCTTCTTAGATGTGTTTGATCCTTTTTATAAGCTTCATTTTAGAATTGTCCGAAAATTTGTTTCATTATTTCCTTTTTTTTATAAGCTTCATTATTTCCTTCTTTTCATTTTAGAATTACATATTTCTCTTATACTTTTTTCATTAATATTTTATTATACTCTTTTCTACACATTCTCCACCACTCATTTTCTCCACAATTAAAGGTGATTTTAAGAAAGTAAGTTGCATTTTTTTACATGTTTACATTATAAAAAATGACTTTTAATGACGACTTTTAGCTGCGACAAAAAAAGTCACCACTGAAGCGTAGTCATTCCTGAAAGTCTACCTACAAAGTTACGTTGAAAAGCATACTTTTGGTGGCTACTTTTAAATGTTGTCAAAGGTGACACTTTCAGTGGCAACTTTATCTGTCGTCGCTGAACGTGTAACATCTTCAACGACGACTTTTTTTTTGTCACCGTTAAAGGAAAGCTTTTAATGGAGATTTTATCTGTCGTCACTGAAGGTGATACGTTCAGCGGTGACTTTTTGTGTTGGCGCTAAAGGTAAGAAATTTAATATTTATTTTATTTATGAATTTTTTAAAACATAAAAATTATGAAATTAATAATTATAAGTATATAAAAATTATTATTCAATCGATAATATACTATGTATAAAATAAAATGAAAATATATAAAATAATAAATACATTCATTAAAATTATCATTCAATTTATTTTTAGTTTTCAATACTATTGTATATTGTATATATACATATATGTATAAATATATAAATGTGTATAATTTATTATGCAACAAAATATTATATATATATTTAAAGTTTATAAAATTATTGCAGTTCAACTGGTAAAGGCTCATGCGCACCCTAAGGGGTTGGAAAATCGATATATGGAGAAGGCAAACTTTTATATTTATTAATTAACGACACTTGGCAGGATGAGCTAAAGACACATGACGTAGGTGATGTGGCATGTATGTGGTGAAATGTGGTGTACAGAAACTAGTGGTGATGTGGCAATCTTTAGTGACACGCGGCCGATCGATAATGATGTGACAATTATCTGAGTAATTATCATTTTTAATAATTGTGAAAGCTTTATTGCTGCTGAATGTATTCTCAAAGGCTACTTATTTTTGTCATCACCAATACTTTTGTGATAGTCACTATAGAGGCGCTTTTTTGGCAACAGCATTTTACCACCAAAAGTCTTTCAAAAAAGTTAATTTTTTGTCACGTTATTATCTTTAATTAATTTTAGCCAACCTTTTAGATTCTTTTATTTATTTAAAACTTATAATTAGAATCGGAGATGGGGTAGCACGAATCAAAGCACATAAGAAAACGAAAGAAGGTGGAAGACACGCGAGAGAAGAAAGAAGAAAAATGAGCTCATTGACGTGAGTGAAAAGTAGAATGGATAAAAAAGGGCTAGGAGATAGGTTTACCGCATAAATGTGGAATAGTGAAAATGGCAAAAAAGAAATTTGGGAAGCTTCAAAATATTCTGAAATTATGCTGTAGTACCAAAAGGGCTAACATTGAAATTATGTTTTAATGGTAAAACATAAAAATGTTATTCTTTCTCATATACATTACACACACTTGTTATTTCACTATTGTTAATTGTTAAAATATATATATGCATTCATAAATTTGTTCATTAATACTCATGAAATTGTGAATCACCCATTGAATTTCTACATATTCACTTATAAATTTTTTGTTATTAAATGTTAAAATGCTTATTTATACTCGTTAATTCACACATTAACACTTATAAAATTTTAGGGTTACAGGGGAAATTTTCCTCGGAAGTATCTTATATTGGGTGATCGAAAATTTTTAAGGGGTAATATTTGTTGATACCTTATTTTGATGATAACAAAATAAATATTTTGTGTTAAGATACATTATGTAATTGGAAAATGTTTTTGAAACTTAAAGTTCTAAGTTTGATATTTTTTTTTCAACACTTCATGGATATGCTCGAGTAAATTAGTGAAAGTATTGACAGTATTTGAGCATTAGAACTCAATGCTCAAGCACTGTGGTTTTTTAAACTAAGGCTTTATTCAATGCTTTCAATAAGTGCTTCAAGTATTGGCATGAAGTGTTGCCAATGCTTGAGCACTGGAATTCATTACTCGAGCATCATGTTCTGAAAATAAAGTTATAAGCAATGCTTTCAACGAATACTTCAAGCATTGAAAGGAAGCATTGCCAATGCTCGAGCACCGGCACTCAGTGCTCGAGCATCGGGCTTGGTCAAGGCACTCAAACAGTGCTGTCATGCAGTCTCCAAGTATTGGCTGAAAGCACAGCCAATGCTCTAGCACTAAGACACAATGCTCAAATATTGGAGTTTTTGAAAATGCTATCAGTCAACACTTCAAGCATTGGCTGAAAGTATAGCCAATGCTCGAGCACTAGGACACAGTGCTCGAATGTTGAGAGCTTTTGACAATACTGTTAGTCAATACTTCAAGCATTGGTTGATAGCACAGCCAATGCTCGAGCACTAGTAATGCAGTGCTCGAGTATTGAGTCTTTCCTTCAATGCTGTCAAGTAATACTCAAGTAAAGGCTTCCATCAGAGCCAATGCTCGAGCACAAATTCATAGTGCTCAAATATTGAAGTTTTTCACACAATACTGGGAGCGAATACTGCAAGTATTGACTGAAAGCATTGCTAATGCTCAAGCACTAGCTTCTAATGCTCGAGCATCGAGTACAAAATTCTTTTGTTCACTTATGCTTTTTGAAAATGCTCCAGCACACCTGACCGGCACTCTTATTGCTCGAGCACCACGATCTATCACTCGAGTATTGAGGCCTTTTTACTATACATCTTCTCGATACTTTCACAGAATGCTCGAGCAAACTTAAGAAGCATTGTTAGTACTCATGCACTATGATTTAACACTCGAGTATTCAGATATTTTTCAAACACTTTCATATAATACTCGAGCATTGTGTCATAGCGTTGATCTTTTCTTTGAAAATTTGTTAAGCAATACTCGATCATTTGAAAGCTATGCTCGAGCACTGCTTTCTCTGACAACTTTATCTCTGACACACTTCACTTATGCTCTGCACCTACTTTCCTCATCTGTGTAAAGACATTTTGAATGCTAACTGCTCTCACAAATGCAAAAGCTTGGGTCATTGAATAAGGAATGAAGCAAATACATGGTCTGAGACACAGAGCTTTTGAACGTTCATCTGCAATCTTCGACGTTGTTCATCTGAGCAACATTAAATGCCCTATTAATGATGAAGCAGATGGTTGTTGTTGAGAGTAACGGCTATTAATGGAGTCTAACGGACACTTCATTACTTCTCAACTATAAAAGCTCGAGCACTCAATATAGAGAAGAAGGACGAACATTGAAAGCTCTCAATAGCTATTTATTACATTCTCTGTAAATCATTCAATAGTCAGTTTGTACTTCAGTATTTGCTATCCACTCTTTAGAGAGAGTATATCTAGCCAAGTTTTATTGTAAAACAGTAAGAAACACAAGGTTGGGTCCTTGTGTTGTTTGGGCTAAGATTGAGTCAGAAAACAGAGTATGTGGTACTCTATTTTAGTGAAAAATGAAAGGGGGAGTGAGTTCTCATTGTAAAGGCTTGTGAAGCCTCTGAATCTTTGCAGATAGTGGATTGAGAAATCTCAGGGGTGTTATGAGGATCGTACATAGGTCAAGAGGACCGAATGTGTTCATCTTTCTTCTTCTCTCTAGGTGATTTTGTTCTCACTTTTGTGCTTTAAATTTTAAATTTATAATTTGACCAATTTACACTCTCTCTTGGTCAAATTATATACTAACAATATGGTCTCGAAAGTATAGAAAACGGTGCAGTATCACTTTAATCCCAGTGGATGTAAGCTATCAACTAACAATTTACTAAAATTTTATTCAGTCAAACAAAATTATTTAACAGTTAAACTTAACCATTTTAACAGATATGTCAACATTGCACTATTTTCTATACTTTTAGGATAACATTACCACTCAAAAAACTTCCGAACACCCAGTATAACTCCATGAATAGTCGAAGGGTAAATTTGCTGTTTAATCCTAAATTTGTATACTAGTAAATATATTGTAAATTAAGTTTTTACAAGTACACTTAAAAATTTGTTAGGTTTAGATATTAAAATGCATATGTGCACCAACTCCATTTTTCAATACAACTTTTGAAGGAAAAAAATTTCCCTTCGAGGAACTTCCAGTAAAACGAAAAATACTTTTAACTTTTTTTTCAGAATTAAAAATTAAGTACATCATAATGATTGAAGAAAATAATGATTATGCAAAATTCCTTTATTCCTATTAGTAAATTCATCTATTAACACTTATAAATTTTTATAGCAGTAGCTATATTAAAAATAATGATTTGGAAATTTTTCCATATATACTTAAATGCATATGCCCACCAACTTCCTTTGTCAATACAACCCTTAAACACATACTTTTAATAATTTTTTTAAAAAATAAAAAAATTAATTACCTCAAAATAAAAAAGGAAAATAATAGTTTCGCAAAATTCCTTTATTTGCCCCATCAATAAATACCCTGGACCGCCAAGCAGCATCCCCATTAGCTGCTTTTCACTTCGAGAGTGTGAAATCAAAGTAGCCGCACTTGGAGGCCGAAGAGAGCGACGAAATAGCGATGCAGGGAGCTGCAGCCGACGGAGAGGCGGTGGACTTCGAGCCGGAGGATGATGACTTGATGGACGAAGATGGCGGTGCCGATGCCGACGTCTCTGCATCTCCCCGTGCTCCTCCTCTCCCGAAGCTCAAATCTGCCATCACTAGCGGTGCTACTTCCTCACTCGCTGGCCCTAAAAAAACCAAAGGCCGAGGCTTTCGTCAGGAAACCGATGCCAATCGTAACACTGGTCTTTCTGGGTCCGATTTCGACTCCCTCGCCACCGAGGGTGGGCCCGGTCCTCAACGATGTGAGTTTCTCTTGCCCTTTGATTCTTCCCTAGCTGTGCATGTTACTGCATATTTGGGCCTATTTATGGATCACCGAGCGACTTGCGCGTTTCTTGTCGTGACATTCTGTACATCCATGATTTGGATTAGGGTTTTGGTTTCAACTTTGGTTTTGGCATTGGGCACTGGAATTGGCAGGTCATTCTGTACATTTACTGTTTAGGGATTTCCTTTCTTGAGTTAAAAGTGGAGAAAATTGCGAAGATTAAGTCTTGCACAATTGGAAATTGGCAACGCTTGTATCTTTTCTTTTTTTCTTTTTGCAAACCTTGCTGATATATCGGAGCTTTTTGTCATTCTAGGTGACAAAATGTATTTGGCAGCTTGATATTTGATCAAAACTAATAATTTTAGGCGTGGAACATTAAAGTGGGCATGGGCTTCTACGAAACTATTGTGTTGAATTTATATTTTATTTTAAAGCGAAGATCCGAGAGTGCATTGAGTTCTAGATTAGGAAACTCTACAGAACTCACTCAGCGTTTTTCTTTGATTTTCTCCTCCACCTCATCTTCTACATCTAGCCATGCTTCTGGATGGTGTGAGATTGCATGAACAGTAGAAGATAGCTTGTATGAGTAGATTGGGGGAGAAAATTAGCTCTGCAAAACTCACTCAGTCATCGTCCTTCTTTGAAATTATCGAAAAGTTTAAGAACACTTCTTTCTTCTCTCTTCGGATGTGTAGGTCATGGGTCATATTGTGGCTCTAGTTTTAGAAGAGTTGCTCATTTTTCTTGCAATGTCCTGCAATGACTTTCCTTTCTTGTTAAGTTTGAATTTTTTTGTGGCTTCCTTGAGCACGTGTCTTCTCTGTTTTGAACATGCATTTTTTATTTGTTCCTACTTCTTTGGGCATCATAGGACTAGGGGAACAAACACTTTATGTTATTGTGCTATCTGAGCTGCGTGATAACTGACTGTGGTTATATGCTTTCTTTTTTAGAACTCTTTGCCTGTAGCTTTGTTATTAAACAAGATTTTTAATGGAAGCCTTTTATTCTTAGCTAGTCACTACAATGGAATGTATTTGCTGAAAGATAGAGGTGCTTCAATGTATTGATGAGCCTTTTTGTTATTATTAATGTTACACTAAGAAGGGGGAATATCTAATATGCATGAACTATTATGCACTTAGTAGACTTTTCGTATGAGTTCATCATGAACCTAATATGCATCTATTCATATTTAGATGCAGCACTAATTGGCCTTCAAATATATCTTTAGAGTACCTAAAATTATGCTGGTGTTGAGGACTATTTATGACTATTTTGAACTATTTCTGTTTTGTTTTCAAACATTATTTCATACTCTCAATTTCTCATGGGAATATTCTTATTGCGTGCAGCAATTGAAGGATGGATTATTCTGGTCACGGGAGTGCATGAGGAAGCACAGGAGGATGATCTACAAAATGCATTTGGTGAATATGGAGAGATTAAAAATCTGCATTTAAATCTTGACCGTCGCACTGGTTTTGTCAAAGTAAGTGGTGAATTTTATGTTGTCAACTTTGCATTATTCTCTTTTATCTAATATTTGAATGTTTATTTCAAACGTGATATATTGGGCTTCTTTTAGTAATTTATGAAAAAATGGAATTATAATCCAGGAAGATGAAAATAATGATGTTATCTGTGTGCGCCACTCATGAATAAAATGGTTAAAATAATATTTTCATTAATTTTAGGTATGCTGTACGTATTAATAATTACTGCAATGATCTATGAAGGGTTTGAAGGAAGAAAATACAGGGGAATATTGTAATTTTATGCTCTTATCTAGTCAAGTAAATTGTGTCTAAATCTTCTTGGTTTGTTGCTGGTTGAGATTTTTTATGTTGCTTTCTTTTGTTTGTTTGCATAATTTTTCCTCTCCTTAATCAAATCATTGTTATTCGAAGATACATGGTATTTTACTATTTTGAACAGTGTGCATGCATGTTCAATAAAATCTCATGCCAACTAATGATATCTTTTGAATATACAATACTGAATGATATTTGAATAAGTTAGATTAGATGAACAGACAATTGTTTAATTCTAATCCTCTAGTTGCATTTATTATTTTTTTTTTCTGGCAGCTTGATCATGTAAACGGTTTGAATTCTTTATCAACATCAATTTCTAAGCATTTTGATTTTAGGGTTATGCATTGATTGAATATGAGCATGCTGAAGAAGCCAGGAATGCAATAG
>JANTPZ010008426.1:0-13218 GCA_025593235.1 Vachellia pachyceras
AAAGGAAACACTCATGATGCGTTATATCCGAACTGTACTGAGAATAGAAGTTAAACTCAAAACAGAGGATCGCCAGAATCAAAAGGATAAAGGCGAGAACATTTCAAAAAATTAAGAGAGGAACGGTGGGAAGTGTGTACCGGTGGTGAGGGCCTTAATCATGCCGGCACGGCGACCCTTGAAATCCCTGAATACCTCTTCGACCGTGCGAGGATTGTAGGGAGCACCTCCGTCCATGAGGAGCTGAAATTGAAGGGGAGAAGAGGGGAAGGAGTGAGCTTGTAAATGGAGGGAAAGATGGGGAAGTATTTGACCTGTGAGTGAGTGGGAGGAGGAGAGAGAAAGAGAGAACGTAGGTTTAAGCGGATCTGAATCGGACTGAATTGAATGATATAAACCGGATTTGATAAGAGGACATGGAGTCCGCCAACCGGATTACACAGCCCGTCCACGAAACAATTTTTCAAATTTTTGCTCTTCCGCTGCTTCAGAAAGGAGTGGATGATATATTGAAATAAAAAATACAGCTTTTGAGATAGATGCATTCAAAGCGCCTAGACTAGATGGCTTTCAAACCCACTCCTCTCAATCTCATTGACCTCTTAAAATGGGTGGCAAAATCTGTAGATTAGTGAAAGAGGCTTTTATTGACCCCTTATGCATCAAAGAGGTTAACCAAACCAATATCATCGTGATTCCAAAAGTTGAAGATCCAACCATGCTAAAGGATATGAGACATATATCTTTATGCAATGTCAGTCACAAAATAATCACAAAACTCATTGCAAGTAAACTTTGGTGCATTATGAATGATTTGGTTGATCGGGAGCAGTGTAACTTCATCGCTTCAAGATCAAGTGGCTATAACATCATCATAGTTTAGGAAGCTATACATCTCATGAGAACTAAGCCTAGCAGAAAAGGATACGTTGTTATAAAAGTTGATATGGAAAAGACTTTTGATAGATTTGATTAGAGTTTCTTAGAACAAACTCTTCGGAATATTGGATTAAGAGATTTCATGGTTAAGATAATCATGGCCTAAGTTACCTTTACCACTATGAGAGTGCTCTGGAATGATGTGAAAGGGCAGGGATTCACTCCATCCAAGGGGTCTGCTAGGGAGACTCTCTCAATTCATACTTATTTGTGCTTTGTATGGAAAAGACTTGGTCATCTCATAAAAGCTGCATGTGAAAGCTAATAATGGAAACCTCTTCAATTCAATAATGATGGACCTTCCATTTCTCACTTTTTTTAATGATTTACTCCTGTTTGCAGAAGCATCTGTGCTGCAAATGAAAGTTATCAAGAAGACTATGAAGCAATTAAGTGACTAATATGTCACAAGATAAATCTTCATGAATCCAAAGCTTTCTTCTTTATGAATGTAAACAATAGCAGGGCTCACAACTTGAGTCTGAGCTTGGGAATCAACATTGCTTCTGATCTCGACAAATACCTAGGGGTCCTTTGATTCATAAAAGAGTTAATAAGGTTACCTTTGGTCATATCACCAAGAAGGTCAATTCAAGGCTCTCCTCTTGGAAGGGCAGACTACTCACTATGGCAGGACAAACTGTTCTCATAAAAGCTACTCTCTCAACTCTTCATACCAAATGCAATCAACACTTTTATTCGAAGGGGTGCTAAAGGAAATTGAGAAGGTTAGTCCTAACTTCCTGTGTAGTCAAGATGAGAATGTTCCTCGTTGCTTGGCATAAGATTATGAAATGTAAGAAAAAAATTGAGGTGGTTAATCCGTTCTGGCAGAGGACTTTGGCCTTGGCACCTTCCTGAAAAAAAATTAAATTTTTTCTCTAACAAGCCAATCATGAAAGGCTAATTACAAATTCACTTAGAGTTTAAAAGAGGCATCTCAAATTCAGAAGAGTGTCCTTTTGAGTGTTATCGCGATGAGGGTGTTCTTAATATTCTAAGAAATTGTAAGAGAGCAAAAAATGTGTGAAGGGAATTTATTACTCCTAATATGCACTCTGTTTTTCTCTCTTCTAATTTGTAGGTATGACTCAATTGAAATGCTAAGTCTCAACCTGGGCGATCGAGATTCTCAATTTGGCCATACCCTCAAATCTCTGGACATGCATCCTAACTCATCTGGAAGACTAAATGTGCACAAATATTTGGGTCCATGACAACCACAACACGAAAACTCCTCAACAAGTACATGTATCACCTCATGGAGGAGCCATCAGTAGGGAATTTTAATAACCGAATGTTTCAAGGGAGCATATGTGTAGATACACATTGGAGACCGCCTGCAAGTGGCTAGCTAAGACTTGATGTGGATGCTTCTGCTTGACATCGAAACCAAGCAGCATGCACATGTGTAATTCGTGATGAATGAGATCAATGGGTAATGGGGTTCATGAGAGCACTTGGTAAGGCTACTGCCATTGAAGTAGAGATTCTGGACATCCAAACGGGTTTGCAGCTCTGTCAACAAATGCAACTAGAACAGGTGCATGTATATTCTAATTCACTTCAAGCTGTGAACATCTTGATGAGAGATTATAGACCCAATAATTCATTGCAAGCTCTAATTGAAGAAACAAGACATTTCCTTTATGGCGATTGGAACATAGAGCTACTTCATGCCAAAAGAGAGAATCTCTTATATGCTGACATCCTGGCCAAGGAGGGACACTCTCCTAACACCTAGCTGTGTTTATTACATGATGTTACCCACTATTGCAGGGAATCTTTTGTGGAGGAAGCACCCCTTCTAATGGGTAGTTTATTGCTCTGTTTGGTTAGCCCGTTTGGGCAACCAAAAGTCATTCCTGCGCTTACCGAGACAAAACTCCTCTCACATGTTTACCTTGAAATCTGTGTTTGTTCTCCCAACGAGCTATCCAAACAGAGCCTATATAAACTTCAAGCTATATGCTTGCCATTTATAATCCAAAAAATCTTTTGCTCTTCCGAGCCCACAGCTTTCACAGGCTTCCAAGTTCTAATCTTTTCATTACCGTTTCATCTCAATTTTTTGGCGGTTATTATTTCATGCCATTTTATTCACTAATGTTGTTCTCCTCCGGTCCTCGTCACACACAAGAATAACACTAAATATAATAATTTATTCAATTCAATTTTTGGCATTACACGATGACGATAGTAACATTTTATACAGGACAGATTGTATCATATTTCATTTTTTCGAACAAATATCCACACACATGGCTAAAGCGTTATCAAGTACTACTTCTCTATTCAACCCCAACTTGCATAAATGCTGAGTGGACTTGTGCCCGATTTTATTAGTAGTAGTGTTATTTACGGTTTACAGGGTAAATATATGAAAAGTTATATCTTATTTGTATAAACATATTTTTCAATGATGACATAAAAAGGCCTATTAATTAATGTCTCTAGTTTTGAGACAAATAGTGAGCTTACTTGGGCATTTTAACTCAACAGTGGAAAGGGTACGCAATATCACATTATGACCTCCTTGAAAAGTCTCATCAACCTCGCTCAACCATAACAAGAGGCTGATGGCTACGAAAGGCTCTTTATGTTCTTAAGGTAAAACTCAATTTATTTTTCATTTAATTTTTTTATTAAGGTGGGTCAAAGGGGAAAACGTAAGTCATTAAACATGGCATTTTAGAATAATAGGTTCAAAAAGTGGGTCTTAGATGATATGTTGTATATACAATCAAGCAATGAAGTTTAATGAAGATGGGATGATTCCACCACAGTGGTCAACAATTTCTCGATGAAGTCTCTCCATTTCTGCCTCCGTTCGTGCCTTCGACGATGCCTCTGCCGAGTTTAAACTCGCTCTCAATATGCTTATTTTCCTCATTATACTCTTTATCTGCATGCATGGACGATGATTAATTAATCTCTCAATGATGATTAAATTGCTAAGATCAGAGCCAACAAGGAAAAGACTATTATTAGGAACCTTTCTGTGAGGCCATCTAGGCAATCCTTCTTTACGGCATATCTTCTTTACAACCGTAGGGCATAAGTTTACCTGCCTCGCTGCTTCTTCAATAGGCAGATGAAACACGTCGCTGAAATCACTCAGTTTCATCTTCCCCGCTCTCTCCCTCTGCAACCAGAGATTTTGTCAGCCATTATTATTGTTCAAACAAAACAACATCATCTAGAACGAGATTCTAAGACGACCTGCGTTGAAAGATTAGCCCTGGCACTCCTATCCATATCATCAGCCTCATCAGATGCTCCACCTACAAAACATGAATACATTGAAAGAGGTGAATAAAACAAGGATTGTCAAAAACATACGACAGAGACTAACCAGAATTATCAGCATACGTGCCAAGTAATTCGTCATTTAAATCTTCATTCCATTCCATTCCAACGCAGAGGGCTTCATAATAAGCTGACAATGGATCTGGCAAAGTGAAGTACCCTGCTGCACTTTTCTCCGCGCAGTACTGCCTTATATAATCCTTGATCTCCTCTATAGTTTTCCTGCAAAAACTGATCGTATATACATATATATTTTTCCAAAAGGTTCAGAATGATCAGCCACAAGTTGTTGGTGGCAACTGCCAACCAAAAGCAAGAGTTTGAACGTATACGCACTCAAGCAAGTGAGTTTGCTGGTGGCCGGAGGAACCCGCATTAATATTCTGTCGAAGAATTGCATGACAGATCACGCCCAGTCTTCCGTGGATTTCCAGTTTTGCGAACTGAATCCCTGATCCAAACAGTTAAAGGTGTAAGCGGGATATGAACTAAAATTAAATTAGCCAATATTTTAATTTTGTGATAACCCGAATCTTACCATTAGTGTGAATGATTTCTCTAAGAACTTGACAGCAATTACAAAGATAAGGGACTGGTTTCTCTGGCCAATATGGAAGATGAAGCATGTCGGGGAAATTCTGTGAATGCACATTCTCTTGACCTGGATGGGTTTCCCCGTGAATTTGAGATGGACCCGCTTCAAGGTTGCCATCTTGATGGGGAAAATCGGGCATGGCCGTATCCTGAAATACCTGACCCGAATTCGGACCATTACTCTGAAAAATTGCATCGCTTAGTTGTGGCGGGAACGATGAAGCATTGTGGTAATTGGATGGACCTGGAGGCAGATGAATAGGGTCGTTTCGGAAATCAAGGATGTCACTGGGTATAGGGAAATCGTACGGGTCATTGTACGGAACAATAGTCCAGGGATCTCCCATGCATTAGGAACTCGGCTGGAAACAAAACGCTTCCTACTCTCTGCTCTGGCTGTTGATTCTGGAGATTCAGTAGCGGCGGCGCTAAGTGGAAGCGCCGCCACAGAGAGCCGAGCGCGATGGGGAGTACTGTCAGGCAGCGTCGTGACTCTTCTTCTGTGAAAGAGGCCGAAGCATCACAACTTTTTTCGTCTGAATCCGAGTTAAATAGGAAAAGGAAGAGGGCGCCAGAGGCAGTTAATGACCGTTGGGAAGCGTCGGTTGGCATGTGTTTATTCGTTAAATCGCGAAGGGAAGACGACATCACTTCGTACGTTTAGGGGAAAATTAACTTTTATTTTAATAGAAACATGACAGGGTTAAAATGTATGTTTAGAAATATAACAGAAAAAAGTTGATGGATTTCAAAATATTTTACTTAAAATGCTTTTCATAAATTTAAAATGTTTTTTACGGATTTTGAGATACCTCTTAGCTTGACTTACATACACAGTTGAAAAATTTTTTTTCCAAACATCCACAAAAACTACTCACACCTCTCCTCACCGCTTCGGCATAGAGGAGAAAATAGAATGTCAAAGATTACAGATTAGGCACAGTTAACAATTATTCACAATTTGTGAAAATCATATAACTTGCTATTCATTTTATACTATATATCATTAATTAAAACAACAAGGGCCAGCCCAAACCTTCGCTTGGTCCATCCAATTCAAACCCTGTATCCTTACAATTCCTCTTGGCCCATGCATCCTATATCATTCCATATGGCCTGATGGTTTCCGGAGCATATTATTATGAATATATTCATCCAGTTAACCTTGTTAGTGATCGCCAGAAACTTTGGCCATAAATATGGAAAGAAGCTACCTTTCACTTCTTGCTCATTCCCCATTCTTCAATACTGTGTTTCTTTTCTTTTAAGTATTATGGATTATGGGATCAATCTTTCGTCCCTCTGTCAATAATGCATTTAATTTTCATATGCAGGGCCACAGATAACCACGTAATGCAGGGATCCCCTATTTTCTTAACTTTTCGTGGGTTCTCAGAGAATTTTAATCTCGTGGCCCTAGTACTTCCAAGATCTCGTCACCATCCTAGCGATTTTTATCTTTTCTCCCCTCTTCGTTCTTGATAGATGGTCAGACTCAGACAGTAAGTTGTCTTCTAGGTGGTATCTCATAATTTGCAGTTTTCTGTAGTTTCCACTATAGTTGAGAAATCAATGAAAAACTAGACCCAAAAGTAAGGAATTAGATGTGATATAACCTGTTGCAGAATGAGAAAGAGAAACTGATGTTATTTCAAGTTCTCTGCTAATATGTTAATGCACCGAGAGGACTCATTATTCATCAAGTTGATTAACGGGTGCTTTGATGATTTTGCTTTTTATAAGATCACACCACTTTTAATTTAAAGAGTAGTACTGATGCTGTTGATTGTATAGTAAGTGATTGTCGTCAAAGGTCTACGGGTATTTTCTAACTGCACTGTTCTGTGGATTACTGATTTCTAAGGTCCATAAGGATCGAGTCTCTAATAGATGCCTGGATCCCTTATTTTCTGTGTGTAGTGCCAATCAAATGTGCTTGCTGATTATGGTCATTAGAAACAAAAGAGAAGCATTTTCTAATTAAGTCATTTATATTTAAAAAAAACGAGCGTGTGAATATGACATATGGATAAATATGCATCACTGTGGCAGGTTTGGTAAAGTTCTGAACCCTTTAGACCATGAGGAGACAATTCACCATATCGTGCATAAAGCAAAGGAGGTGGCTCGCCTTGTCATTTAGTTTTTCTTCGCTGGAACGTCTTGTCTTGTTCCACTTGTATGTGGTTCGCAACTCTTGGCTATAGTTTATGTCTGCTTTTGAGATTGAAACATTATTCAGTTGTTTAAGCCTCACAAGTACATATGGACAGGCCACGATCTCCATTATTATGTGTGCAGTATTGTATGTAGCGTGTGCTTGTCGATCCAGTGGTGTAGTACATAGTTGATATACATATGGTGGTAATAATTAATTAAGATTGTATCATATGTTTGATGCTGCGCCTGCGAGTGGATAGTTAATAATGGTTTACGTTATTTAATTAGGATTTAGAGGAAGAACCAGCGTGGCCGAACTCGCGGTTGCATATAATTGATTATTGTTGGTCTGAGGCTTTGTGTCATTTGGGACTAAAATTATGAGACACGTACGGATATGACCCTCCATTCTAAAATCTGTTGTGTATTTTTATTGGTTTCAAGATAACTAATAAACATGCAAGTCCGATCTTTTAAGATTGGGCAGAGGAAGATTACTTTTTGTCAAGTTATTCAGTCTTAAAAAATGATGCAAAATTGATCATTTAGGTTCCAATTACGTAGTACAACTAGAAAAACATTAGGATTATTCGACACAAACGCTGTAAATTGTAGCTAATAATGTGGCATCTAGTTGACTGAATGATGCGCGATCCGCATCCGCATCCGCATCCACCATATCATTTGAAGATAAAATAGAAGGACTTTGAGATGCATAGGACACAGTTTGCTGTTCTTGGCAGCAATACCCTCTACATCTCATTATATTATTAGAGACAGGAGAAGACAGTGACCTGCTCCTTTTGTTCCCCTTCCTTTTCAAAACTTTTTTAAATTGGGCGGTTTCAAAAATGAATACAAACATATAATAAACAAGGAGGGAGATAAAAATTCAAGATTAACATTTCTTTATTTAGTTGCTAACTTGTAATTCCTCCCAATCCTTTCATTTGTTTAATCATAAATACTAATACACAAAAATGTGAAATTCTAATCTCTCTCTTTCTCTATATATGTACACAAAGATTAAGACTTCACTTTCATTCCATGTTGCTCTCCCTTCTTTCTTCCAAACAACCAGCTTTTTGACCCCACAGGAAACAAAAGATGGACAACAGAAAAACTAATTTGATATATACTTATTAGAGGCCCATGTACAGATCTTATTCCTGGTATAGTGAAAAATCGGTTTGCCAGAATATCGCATCTGCTTCGCCCCTTTTTATGTGCAAAAGACATCCATCATAGATAGTATATAGGAAAGAAGGCAGTATATAAGGTGGCCTAGCTAATGCTGCCCTTTTACATATTGAATACTGAATGCGCGCAGTTTCAGGTGTGTGGGCTTGGCAGTGGACGGGACAATGACACGAGGTGTATTGATGAGCATATGAGGTGCGGGAAGAAACACATATACCGGGTTTCTTCAATACAAATACAAAAAAAGTTTGAAACGAGAGTGATGAGAAGAAGGGAATGAGGTTGAATAATGTGGAGTTAAAGAAAGGAATTAATGTGCATGGATGGAGTTGCAGTCGCACGTGGCGATCAAGAAAGAAAAGCGTCCAACTCATGCTGGTGCACGTGAGTGCAACTCACAGTTTGGTGCAAGAAAGAGAGAGAAGTGTGTCAGAAACCCCGAGGCGGAGGAAAAAGAAGCTGCTGCTACCTAATAACTGAATCTCTTGCTTTGTTGGAAAAAGAGCACTGTTCCTTTCTTTGATCGCAATCTTCCCATCTTTTCTTTTCTGTTTTTCTCACGCTTAACTCAAAACACGCACCCCCACTCTTCTCATTGGGATCCTCACCGCTTCTCTCTCGCTGTGTATATGTTTCTTTCCTATCCCTTTCACATCACCATTTTAAAGCTAGCTACGGCTTCTTCATACATGACTCTACGCTGCTTTTAAGTGGGAAAGTTTTGGTGCACGAGGATGAGGAGGGTGAGTTTAATTTTATGAACTGGAGGGAATTTCCAAATATCAGAGAAAATTACTATGAAAAATTCAAGGGAAAAAATATAATAAAAAAACCCTTCAAGAAGTTACTGTATAGGAAATGACAACATGATCTGTACTGTACTGTACTCATTTGTTACGAGATTTTGTAGCAATTATATTTCTTCTTCATGTTGATTTTCTTCAAAAATTATTGCAGGGAGATTACATGCGCATGAGGGATTTGTGGTGTAGTTGGACTTGGAGTGACTGAAATGGGAGGTAATGTCAGGCCATGCCCTGGCACGTGCTTCACTGCTTAGGGGGCAACTCCTGGCTCCCCTATTCACTCATGTCCTCGACTCATCCCCATTGCAATTCCATATCCATGCCAATTTAGTTTCGTAGATATGGATTTAACCTGTCATGCACGGTAAACCGTGTGTGTACATGCATATTCTGGAAACGCGAGTCAAATAATGGTAAAAATATTGCTATCCTTTCTCGGTCAGAGTCTCAGAAGGCATATATGATGAAGACTATGGCTGATGAGTTTGATCTAATACTGATATTGAAAAAGTTTAGCCTCGGTGGATAGATAGATACAAAGGGGCAATATACTGATCGAGATTATAAAATGGAGAGAGGCTTTTGTGTGATGTATCTTGGTTTTGTGTTTGTTGTTGCGTGGGTCCAGGTACAGTAAATGAATCATGTTCAAAACACATTGTCACCAACATATGGTATTCCTTCAGGGGCCTCCATGCATCCCTACATTTAATTCTCCCCACTCACTGCCCTTCTAGCTACACCTTTAATTTCCCTATTCCATCCACACAAGTTTTACTCTCTGCGTATGACGGAGTTTAGAAGTGCTATTTTTGTCATTCACATGAGAGTCATTTCTCGGAAAAAAATAGAGTTAATTGATTTTTTAAAGAAATTAAAAAGCTTAATAAATTATTTAATTATAATATATATTTTAAAATAATTATGTATATCATTAAATTATTATAAGCTAGGAAAATTATTTTGAAAGAAAGTGATACATATATTAATGAATTAACTTCCTTAATCTCTATAAAAAAGTTATTTGACTCTTATATTAAAAAGCAGAATGAATTAATAATTTTCTTGTGGGATTGTTACATGTGTAAGTGACTAGTCATGAGATAACTAAGTGTGTATGTCTCCACCATCTTTAATTACAGATAGTGAGAGAATGATGCATGTGGCAGATTGCCGAAATGAACTGATTCCAATACATCTACGTTATGTGCAGAGACTGCATTAAAAATCATAGTTTGAATTAAATGTGTGTTTCTTCCTCTTTTTACTCATGCACCAACACTTGTCCTCTGTTCCCATTCCACTTGTTCCTCCCCCATGCCTTATTCAGCCCGCGCCCTCCAATTTTACCTCTGACCAATTCCGCCCAGTTTTGGGACTCAAATTATCAACAGTATAATAAAGATTTGGTGATTAATTAAATTAGTCCATCATATATAACAAACATTCATTTTCATTATAATATATATAATCCCCAGAAGAGACGACGTATTACGCTCCCTTTTAGATTAGTCCCCATTAAATCTCTATCCCTTTTGTTTTTTCTTGGAAGCTTCAAACAAGCAAGATACACCCCTCGTATAAGTAACTGAAGTTATACGTGTGTGGGTCTCATTCTGCTGAGAAACAACAATGTCCTTCTTTTCGCCACACAAACTAATCGTTGTTTCATTATCCATGGCTCGTTGAAATTAAAAAATTGTCTCCACTTCCCCTCTTGCTTTAATTTGACTTCTCATGACACCGTCCAGCACATTAGTACACACCCACAAGAACAATATCTCGCCACGAGCACTGTCCCTACCAAGCATTTAAATCTAGCTTCAAGACCCATCGAAACTTCACGAGATCATTGTCTGATTGTGGGTGGAAGCCGGCCAGCCTCAGCCTGTCTACGAGAACTTGCTGAATTCAAATGGGAGATCACAAAACAAGAGATTTCAACGTCAAGGCTTTGCGTTTAGGGTACAGAAAGGGTCGTAGATGTTGTACACATCATAACCTGTGTCTCCAGGAAGAAGAACATGGAGGGTAGGCATGTGTATACTGGAGGGCATGTGGTGTTGACAAGTAATGGAGTGGGGCAACAATCCCTTGGTGCCCATAAAAGCTATGGCCAGTGGTAGGGTAGAGTTGGGATCTTAATGTTAAGTATGATTAGTCGCTTTCACAATAGTTAATAATGCTGTTTGCTTTCAATTCTAAAACACTAATAATAGAGATCTCAAATCAACCAGGTACCAACAAATTGCTATGGCGTGCATGGCAATGGAACGTGTGTGTACCCTGCGTGCGAGTTGGTCATTTATTGAGTTAGGTGGGATCTTTCATGGATTGGTGCGTATTTGACTATGCATGGGTTTTCCCATAGGTTTCATCATCTTCATGCTATTGCTAGCGACTTCACTGTCCTTGGTGGCAATCTCTTATAAATAGAGTCCTCTTTTTCTTAGCTCATCAAGACTTTTTCTATATGAAGCAACGTACCACCATCCTTAGGCACACATCGATCTCACGAGTCCCCGCTGTATATATGTATCGCTTCGTTTCTCGCATTCTCCCTAGTCCTAAATTGACAACACAGGCATCACGCTCTAATAGGACCTGTACTGTGTGGCTTTAAATTTTTCACCAAGTTTTCCCCTGGCCACCATAATTTTGATGACAAATTAAATATGATATTTTCATTTGGATCAAACATGTATACTCACTGTACACCTTCAATTCCTATCCCTGGAAAAAAAATAAGATCCCATCTGGGATTTGCTTCTTCTTGAGCATATAAGACCTTCTGTGAAAAAATATGGCGATGGATTTATTGAGATATTTTATGCAAAACGTGAGTTTGAGACATGAATCCATTGATGACAATTACGAGTAACGGAAACCTGCCTGAAAGAACAAAGATTTAAAAATGGGTGGATCGGAGCTGATTAATTGTCCCTTATTTAGTAATGCTGTCGTTTTGACCCTGAAGCCACAGTGAGGGTGAATAAATGCTAGGGGAATCAATGACATGGTCGATCAGATTTGGGAGGGGAAATTAAAAGGTCAAATGATATTGAAAGAGCCTAATTAGTTAGTTATTAATTAGCGCTTAGAATGTGCCGTTATAAAATTCAGACCACATTACTATTAGCAGCTGTAAGTCAACCTCTGCCTCGTCGTCGCCAAATTTAAGGCTCCCCTTATCACAATTTGTCCCTTAATTATGTAATGACCAATCATTAAAGTTCATCTTTGTCCCATGCCCTTTTTGTTCTTGTGTTAACCCCCTGAGGGTCCCCCTACTCTTCTTCCATTTTCCATCTCGATAACCTTCAAACTCTCCCTCCTCTTTCACCTTCATCTCACTACCAGAAAAATACCATTTAGCAACAGAAAATTCATCGTTAAACACCTATTTTTCGTTATTAAAATGAGGTCGTTAATATTTTCCGATACTAAATGCAAATTTGTGAAAGAAAATAGCCATTTATGATGGATTTTTTTATTGCTAAATGACATTTTTTTTTGTAGTGGATCTTCGAAAAGTAAACCAAGATTTATAAAACAGCATTTCCCATTCTCTAGCACTCAAAGCGTGGTGCTAACAACGCTTTTACATCACTCCCCCACGCATGATAATTCAGACACACAAACAAACACACACATTCCAGCACCGCCGGTCAATCTTAATACAAAGAGCAGTTGACTTTTTGAAATAATAATAAAATAAATAAATCATTTAATTATAACATGCATTCTAAAATATTTATATGCATCGTTAGATTATATATAAATAAATTTGTTCAAAAAATGATAGATAAATTAGTCAATTTATTTCCTTAAATTTTTTAAAAAAAGTCAAATAATTCCTAATTTCCTATACTAAGAAACAGATGAGGTAGTATTATTCATCCTCCACACCCCTATGAATATGAATATGCATGCAACAAAACATATAATTTACTGGCGATGTCATTATCAATTATGAGCTTGCCAACTCAATTATAAATTCAAATCAAATAATAGATTCCTTTCTTCTTGTTGCTCCGTCGTCTATGACTGATCAATAGAAACAAATCCATTCCCATTCACAAAGGGGTGTGGTTTTAAAAACTTGGGATGCCAATTTCAGATAATACTAAAAGTCTGGGCACCCGACACATTTGAATAATTATTAATCTATGATTCGCATTCATCCCGGAACTCCCAACGTGTGAAGTTG
>JANTPZ010008428.1:0-11325 GCA_025593235.1 Vachellia pachyceras
AAAGAACTTGCTTGAGGATAATAAGGGTAAACGGCTTGGCGATAAGCGTAAACCATTTGAAAATCCCGAGAGATATAGCAGACTGATTGGAAAATTAAACTATCTCATTGTGACCCATCTTGCTATCACTTCTCCAATTAGTATGCTCAGCCAGTTCAATGCATCACCAACTGTTAACCAATGTGAGGCCTTAGAGCATGTTTTGCATTACTTGAAGGGATCCCCCGGTCGCGGTATATTATACAAGAATCATGGTCACACAGACATTGAGTGCTTTTGTGATGCGGACTATAGTGGATCGAAAGCTACTAGAAGGTCTACTACAAGATACTACGTCTTTGTAAGTGGAAATTTAGTATCCTGGAGAAGTAAGAAACAAAATGTAGCATCCCAGTCTAGCGCAGAAGCGGAGTATATAGCCATGGCACAATCCATGTGTGAGATACTGTGGACACACCAACTGTTAAAGAAGGTTGGTCTCAAAACTTCATTACCGACAAAGTTGTGGTGTGCCAATAAAGCCGCTTTGCACATAGCCTCCAACTCCGTCTTTCATGAACACACAAAACACATCGAGATCGATTGTCATTGTTTGAGATAAGATAAAAAAAACGTTATTTCTACATGATATGTGAGGTCTGGAGATCAGCTAGGGGATCTATTTACTAAAATCCTAAATGGGGTTCAAATTAACTATCTCTGTAACAAATTGGGCATGACTAACATATATGCTCCAACTTGAGGGTAAGTGTAAAGATATTATAATTAATGTAATTTGTATATAATCATATATTATTCTTAGAGGATAAGATATGATTTTTAGAAGATACTATTAGTCAGAGTGTCATTTAATTCTAAGGCTCCTACCTTGTGTGTGTGTGTGTCATCCTTTGATTATGAATAATATAAGCATTTCATTCTATAGCTTCATAAAAATATAATCAAGAATCGCAGAACATTAAAATACTAGTTTTGAATTCCAAATAATCATCTTTAGAGGTCTAATCAAGGTGTTATAATCTCATAAGCATCTAACAAAAAAGCCAAGTGTAAATACTTGGAGGGAGGATAATCTATGGCCTTTATACTTCTGCTCCGACAAATCAAACTGCAACCTAAAAGCCTTCAATCCCTCATATATCACATGAGTATCAAATACATCTTATATAATATGTCATTATTTATTCTAATCCATAATTACTTAATTTGATGATATTAACCATACCCACGTCAAGAAACAATATTTTATGTTTAGATGCTGCAAGCCAATACTAACCTCAACACCAGTTTACACCAATCAAATGCAGCATATCACAAATAATTTCGCAGTTAGCAAAGAAATGAATAAGAAAATATTGAAACATACCGGAATCATAAATAGAAGAAAGCAGAACAATTACAGGTAACTTTTTTCCTTTTTTCCTTTTATTTTGGTTTTTTTTTGTGGGGGAAGGGGTAATAATATAATCCAACCATCAATAAGTGAACGCAAGAATATAAGGATTAAGCAAATAGCGTTACAGTTTGGGTCCCCAAAGCTTCACGCAATTTTTAATTTACTGCTAATAGTTTAAAAATTAATAATTAAATCCTCAAACTAAAATAAGTTTTATTCCTTGTCATTATTTTTTGTCAATAATTTGTCATATATTGCAGTTAATTCTTCGGGGGAATCACACTTTAAATCTTAAAAGATTAATTTAGTAACAATGGGGTCCCAAAATTTTGTTATAAGATGAGTTACAACTATCTATTCAAACATTTACATGGGAGAATTAACAGAAAAAATGACCTATAAGCCTAAAAGGCCTGATTATCAATTGACCCTCACAAATTTGGAACTCATCTTTCGGTAAAATTATTTAGGAGCTAACTATTATTAAAGATCTTTCAGGACCTAATTGTCATTTATCCTAATTTTTATCTCTTTAGCAAGCAAAAATCATTCGTGTTCAAAGAACTAAATTAATAAAGAACTAGTTACATCCACAAAATTTGACAAAAACTCACAATTTTACCAGTAGAGTAAATTAAGACATTTATAAACTTAAAAAACCCAATTACAAAGATATGAACAATACGGACCAAATTAAAGAGTAAATGAAATTATAGGGACCAAAAAAAATACTATCTTCATGACAATAAAATAACTGAGATAGAATGGTTAAATAATATCCACCTTGGAATTTTCTCGCTTCGTCGGTACAAAAGATCTTTCCGCAACATGACAGAGACGAAGTTCATTAAGGCAATTTAACAACACTTGAATCGATTTGGCCAACTTATTGGACTCTGCAAAAACATGCTCTCGCAACTGCAATCACACAAAAGATTCAACAAATTTATTTGCAAATCATATTACAGAATATGAATTTTATGTTGAGAGCAAATAAATGCAAGTATTTCGAAGCAGTATCTTTCATTCTCAAATAGAATGTGTCTAAAATTTCCTAGTTTGGTGGAGATTTTTTTTAACCATATAAGATAGGACGCGTGGTAGTACATACAGTAAGTGTTAGATCAAATACAGGCATCTAATGCAGGTACCATGGGAACTAGGAAATTCAAAATAACTACATAACTACATGTGTGTCAAACACCCTAGAGTCAACTATTGCAGGAGGAAGGAAGATGTATCAAATCATTCACAATTGATAATATAATGCAAAGTACAGACACAATCAGCTCTCTGTTAAGGAGAAGGGCAAGGACAAGAGTCAAAGCAATGGAATATTACCTGTAAAGAGATTAATTTATGAAGATCAATATCCACATCCTTCTTTCCAGAAATATTGACAAAAATACTCGGCAAAAGAAGCTCAGCGACTTCAGCTTTATGACATACAATATCTTGACACAACCTGGAGTAAAATGCCCCAGGGATATGAGAAAGGGGACTGTGAAGAAAAGACATAGACAAAGGCTTACTAATACTTTAATTATAAGCAATTAGATATTTATGTAAATACCTCAGTATCACATCATTGCAGTAGACAATCAACGAATATGCCAATGAGCAAATCCACATCTCAAAAGATTTACCATGTGTCAACCATACAGAAGACTTCTCCAGTGAAATCGCCTCGACTGATGAAATTGATGTAATACATAACACAATTTATCAATACAAAACGGGGAGTTAAGGAGTAGGACCATAAAAAAGGATGAGAATGGTTTACTTGTACTGAAGCATAACAGCAAAATAATGGAACAGAGACCATGTAAAAATGAATCTTGTTTCTTATTATCTACGTTGAGATATACTAGGGAATATATATATTATTAATATATTAGTTAGATCCACATAATTAGGTATTATATTTAATATTATTCTAATTGTATCTCCAATGTATAAATACCCTTCTAGGGTACATCAATAATGCAGACTTTCATATTATTTTTCCCAGTCTCATCTCACAATCTAAACTTAAATGCATATAAAAAAGGGAGCATGCGATTTTTAGAATCACCTTTTATCCCAAAATCATAGAATGGTTACAGGGAGACACAATTCCACCAAATTGGCAAATATAACAAGCAGATAACGAAGATAGTTGGCCATGAAATAATAAAGTATCATAATATAAAGACTAAACATAGGACCATGCCATGTGTGCTCTAACACTAAAACGTTACACCATTATGCTCTAACAGAAGGAATATTATAACCTCTCCTAAGCGTTAAAATGTATATTTAAAGTTGGGAAACAATTATTACCAGAACAAACATTACCCAACATTGACGTAATTTGTATTCAAGAGGATCAATAAAAAACATTCACTTAGACCCAACCACTTTTGAAATCACGATAACTGTTCAAGCCATGCAAAATTAACAAGCATACCTTCTGACTTCTTTTTCAGGTCCAAAAGGAAGTTATCCACAAGTTCAATATCGACCCCCTTGGAATGCACCTGCATTTTTGCGCCCCATAGGTTATTATTAAGGGAAAAGGTTCGATGAATATCATGTCTCATCAGAAACATGATAAGGATCAAATACATGCACATTTTTACTCAAGTATTTCACTCTAATTCCAAATATTCATTTAATTCCACATTTCATCCAGTGCATGATTAGCAATTGGAGCCAACTAAAAATTGCATGCTGACACATCACTGGCTCCAATGTCGAAAATTTCAATTTCGTATATACTATAAAATTACCTCAATCAGAGACATCTCATATGAATCAAAAGACCGTAAGGTACCTTGGCCTCTTTCAGTTGAAAGGATTCCCTATTAAAAAGGGAAGAACGAGTCATGTCACAAGATAAGGAGCAAGGTAACTTAAGCCCAAACAGCATAGACAATTAGTGTTGCAAGGAGCACGGAATGTGATATTTTGCAATTAACTAATTGGAAGAAAGTCCTTGGCTGAAAAACAAGCATGATAAACTTAATAAGCTTTTTTCTCATTAACAATAAATATTCAGTAAACTGCCAAGGCCTACATGATACCACAAATTTAAATTAGGATGCAAGTAGTTATTCCTATGACATTCAAACACTAATAATACTCCATGGATGCTTTACCAAATTACATATATTATATATTGAAACGGAAACATATTTTAATTTTAATGAACAATCTTGATCAGTACTCGTCAAAAAAACAGTTTCCAGTCATATGAAAATACCCGAAGAGTTTGTGATGCAATATCAATAATCTTGACAGAATCATCCACCAGATACTTCTTTAGAAGTTTCATAACGACAATCAGGAGTTCTTCAGATAAGGATGTCTCTACGTTAGAACTAGTTTCCATTCTATCACTGATATCCATTAATTGACCAACATGGATATGGCTGGTCACACCAGGAAAATTGAAAACAACAGAGTGTGGGTCCCCTGCACCAACCTACAGCAACAATGCATTTTTTATGGGAAAATTTATCAGCAGACATGGGACAAATGCATGTCAGCAATTTCAAACAAACACATGGAAACACTAATCATACCCTAGCTATGAAATCTGACACCAAATCTCTAACACAACTTGCATCGTTTGAGCTACACATGCGAACAAGTCTCCAGATTGCATGGCCAATTTCAAGGTCACCATGCCAATATCTGTCTTTGGAAAAATCTACAGCAGTTCCTCCTCTCATAAAAGTTTCTCCAATCAATAACTTGCTGTGCAATGCCTTGAGACTACAAAAGAGAAACAAATTCAAGAAAGAACCTAAGAAAGAGAGAGGCTTTTCAAGGAAGTTTTAAATCACAGAAACTTTGATTTTATTTGTCAAGGCACTTGCTCAGCGGGGACTAAGCTTTCAAGGGGTTGCATTCTAAGTCCTTTATCTGCGGGGGCAGAGAAGGGGGACGTTTCCCCTATCTTGATTTCAGGCACAGGAATCTTAACCCCCACCCTGCAAGGTTCCAATCCCCAATAAGTTTACTTTAATATCCTGGGAATGCTCAGAAAGAGAATCACCTTGAGAAAAGTATCCTCGGTGGAAGAAAGCAAGACCTCTTCACAAACTGAAAACAGACAGTCCACAAAAGAAATCAAAAGAGTTAACATCAAACATTATATTTCACATTATTGCCACAAAAATGGGTTTAAATAAGAAAAACAATAACCTTCAATAGAAGCTCCCCAATAGAGCAAGCATGGCATAATTCTTCATGGAATTTCCTTATCTCGTCAAAGATTCCTAATTCAGGGAAGGATTCCAATTCCTGAAAAGGTTATATTTTCAATAATCCACAAAGCATAATAAAAAATAAGCATACCATGACAGATGCAAGTTAAATGCCAGAAACTCACTCTGATATAATCATAAATTGATGGATCAGAGTCCACAGTTAACATACGGAGAAGAGATAAGACTTGTGATGATTTAGTGCTATGGCATCCTTCTTTGGTTTCATACGGCATACAACTTGCCACTAACTTTGAAACCAGAAACTACATTGACAACAAACAGGGAAAAAAATAGGTTAAATAGGGAAACCAATACAAGGAAAGCATGGGGAAATGAGTTGTAAAAAGATACCTGAAGTTGTTCCCCAAGCACACAGGTGATTTCAGGAGATGGATTCTTTCGTAAAAGTACCAATAATGCATGAATTATGCACACGCATTGGTCTTGTAAAGCAGGGCAGCTAATAAATGGCCCAACCAAATTGAAAACATAACTGCATTTACTCAAGTTGAGCAATGTAAATGAGAAATAAGGAGGCCACAGCTTAAAACTTAAACAGATATTTAAAATATGATTATAAAAATTTTTGAAGATACATGTCAAAACCCACCACACAAGCCTCATGACATGTCTAGGCAAAGGCCAGGTTGATAAATAGTCTACTCAACTCACCCAATCAAGGATGGCAGGTTAAGTGGCCAGCAATAGAATGCCGTCATTAATAATTATAAAAGTTTGAAAGATTACAAAGCCATTAGATTCTTTTGATAATTTACTAATTGAACAATAATCTGAACTAAAATTACAGAAAGAGTCATAACATGCAGGAGATTCATAGCCAGTTCTAGACTGACCACTCGCTCAAGTCATTGCGCTAGCTGCTAGGCAACAATTTAATATTTGAAAGTGCAAGTTGAACATAGCACACTTTTTGGGTTCCCATGGTTTACTTACTTGCATGACAGATAAATTGCTGGAATAATCCTCCACCTTGGAAGCATTTTACGGTTACGGATATGAGAGGAGAGTAAGTAAAGCACATACAAAAGAAAAACATCGAAGGCTAGTAGGGTAACATAGTGGCCCAGACACTACAGCTACTGACAAGTAATGAAGGTGGTTTAGTGGACAAGAATTCTTATTTAAAAACTAAGATCCAGCTGCTCATAAGAATTATGGCACTAAAGTCAGATTTGCCATGATAGAATTTAGACTGACCATGTTCATAGCTCAAGTCATTATGCTAGAGGACGATTACTATTTGAAGGTACAAATTGAATATTGCACATTTTTTTGGGTTCTCAAGGTTATCTTACTGACATAAACCACTGCAATAAGCTTCCACCTTGGAAGCATTGAGAGTTCATGAATATTAGAGCAGAGTGATGGAACTCCAAGTCACTAAGTATTATTAAGCCGAAATAGAGTCAGTACAAGAGTTTCCCCTTCAAAGGTGGCAATAAGGAAGAAAAGAGACAAAATGACTGACTAGAGTGACTCAAAATGACAAGGAAAACAAAAGGAAATATGACGATGCCCCTGGCTTTCGAGAGGCCAGAGCTCTCTCCTTCCAGCTACTGCTCACTTTCTTGTTTCTTTCCTCTGGGCACGCAACCCTAGATAACAGAACCTGCCCCACCTTCCTGGACCTCATTGGGCTGACCATTCTCAACAAGGCCCATTTGTTGCTGCTGTATAACTTGCCCAGGTTTAGGTTTCCTTCTCCCATAAACCAGTCCCTCCTTTGGGCCGGGCCCATCATTCGCCCCCTCTAAAAGCTTCACCTTGTCCTCAAGGGGAAAGTCAGGAAACTGATTCTGAATATTTGTCAGGTCCTCCCAAGTATTTTCACAATCTGGTAATCCATTCCATTTAATGAGAGCTTGTCGGGTTCCATCAGTCATGGGTCTTACTTGAATAATATCTTGAGGCTGGACTTGGAGCTCATATTCCTCAAATGAGAAATTTGGTAGGGGCTGGATGGTGACAGTAGGGAGAACCGATTTCTTGAGCTGTGAAATATGGAAGACAGGGTGAATTCGGGCTGTTTCCGGTAATTGGAGCTTGTAGGCTACCTTCCCAATTTTTTGAATAATCTTGTAAGGTCCATAATACCTGGGTGCCAACTTCTCATGCTGTTTCTTAGCCAACGTACGCAGCTTATAGGGGTGTATTCGCAGGTAAACTCTGTCACCGACTTGAAATGCAATATCTCTTCTCTTTTTGTTAGCTTGTTCCTGCATCTTTGTTTGTGCTAGCTCCAAATGGGATTTGAGGAGTTGCAGTATCTCATTTCTTTCCCTTAGCTGCTGATTCACCTCTTCTACCATCGATAAGTCGTTCTGCCACTTAAAAACAGTGGGAGGGTCCCTACCATATAAGGCCTTGAACGAGGTGGTGTTGATGGACCTGTTGTAGGAAGTATTAAACCAAAATTCCACCCAAGGTAGCATCTGAACCCATCTCTTCGGCCGCTCACCTGTGAAGCATCTCAAGTAGGTCTCTAGACTCCTGTTGACTACTTCCATCTGGCCATCCGTTTGGGGATGATAACCAGAGCTGTATTTTAATGTTGTCCCTGACTGAGTGAACAGTTCCCGCCAAAACTGACTTATGAACACCCGGTCTCTGTCTGACACAAAGGACTTTCGGAACCCGTGGAGCTTAATGATTTCTTTGGCAAAAATTCCAACGACCTCCTTAGCTGTAAAGGGGTGTCATAGGGGAACGAAATGAGCGTATTTAGTAAGCCGATCGACCACCACCATTACAGTGTCATACCTATTTGATTTGGGTAGGCCTACTATAAAATCCATGCTGAGATCCTCCCAATAAACAACCTCTTGCAGTCTCTTATAGGTGCGTAAGTATCCCGAGTGCCCTCCCATAGGAGAGTTGTGGAATTCAGCAATTAGTGCACCAATCTTCTTGGAGTTTTTGGGCAAGACCAGTCTGCCTTGGTACAGTAGGCAACCATTTCTCATGGAATATCCAGCTGAAGCCTCTTTTCCAATAATAATCTGCCTCCGGATTTCGTTGAGCTTCTCATCCAGGGTAATTTCGGCCTCAAACTCCTCCACACCATTATATTGCCACATGGAGACAGTATGTAACATGATTTCAGTGGTGTCTCTCCGAGATAAGGCGTCCGCTGCTCTATTCTGTTTTCCAGGTTTATATTGGATGTTAAATTTGTACCCAATAAGTTTGGAGACCCACCCTTTCTGGTCTAGTGCAATAATTCATTGCTCTAACAGATGTTTAAGAGCTCTTTGATCAGTGCGAATAGTAAAGGGTTCAGCAACTAGATAATGTTGCCACTTTTTAACAGCTAGGACGATGGCTATTAATTCCTTCTCGTAGACAGATCCCGCTTTAGCATGTTCTGAGAGCCGTTGACTAAAATAGGCAATGGGTCTCCCTTGTTGCATCAATACAGCCCCTACTCCTACCCCACATGCGTCCGCCTCAATCTCAAACGGAAGCTGAAAATTGGGCATGGCTAGTACTGGAGCTGTGACCATGGCAGTTTTGAGCTTCTCAAAGGCCTCCTGCGCTTTCCCATTCCATTGAAAGGCATTCTTTTTTAGAAGTTCAGTCAAAGGAGCTGCTATTTTCCCATAGTCTTTGATAAAGCGGCGGTAATACCCGGTAAGGCCCAAGAATCCCCTCAAGCTCTTGATGTCCTTGGGTTGAGGCCAATGAACCATTGCTTCAAGTTTGCTAGGATCAGCTTGCACACCCTAGGAAGATATAATATGGCCCAGGTACTCCAATTTACGTTGACCAAATTGGCACTTCTTGAGGTTAATAACCAGCTCATGTTGCTGTAAAATTTCCAACACAGTTTTTAAATGCCCTATATGAGCCGTTTCGTCCCTGCTATAAACCAGTATATCGTCAAAAAAAACCAACACAAACTTCCTCAGACATTCTCTAAAAATATCATTCATCAAGGACTGAAAGGTAGACGGGGCATTAGTCAGCCCAAAGGGCATGACCAAAAATTCATAGTGCCCATCATGAGTCCGAAAGGCCGTCTTGTGTTCATCCCCAGGTTTGATCCAAATCTGGTGATACCCAGACTTCAGATCCAATTTAGAAAAAATCGTTGCCCCTCCTAACGCATCAAGCAATTCATCAATAGCAGGGATGGGGTACTTATCTGGTATGGTAATTTTGTTGAGGGCTCTGTAGTCGACGCAAAATCTCGAGCTCCGATCTTTTTTCTTCACCAGGAGTACTGGGCTGGAATATGCACTGTGACTTGGCCTTATGATGCCTGCCTGAATCATCTCCTTGACTAGCCTTTCAATCTCTGTCTTGTGTCTATACGTCCTGGTGTCGTGCTTCTTCGATGCCTCTGGAGTCCTGCTCTCCATATTCACCCGAGGTGTCGAATTAGAAGGGAAAGCTTTCGGACTCTTGGGCGACACAGAAAACTTTGGGTAAATATGTTTAGTGTTGGGCCAGTGCAGTTGGGCCCCTAACTGATAGCCCTTATTCTTCTTCTCCTCCATTTTCTGGATAGTTAGGTTTCGCCCCTCCACTTGATAGGCCTGGTCCATTAATTACTTGGGTGATCTGGGCTTCATGAGTCGCACATCCGCCTTCACTTCCCACTTCAACCCGAATAGGAACATGCCCATGAGCGACTCCTCCGGCACATTGGGCAAGTTTGCCGAAAGGAGTTCAAATTGCTCCCTAAACTCCGACACGGTGGTGGTTTGCTTTAACCCAGCGATGCGTTCATAGTTGTCGCCTTCCTGATGACAATGGAATCTCTCAACCACCGCCTGTTTGAACACGTGCCAGTCCCTAATGGGTGCACGCACTGCTGTCCATTGGTACCAACTCACTGCCCATCCTTCCAACGCCACCACTGCGGCATCAAGTTTCTCCGCTTCCGCCACTCCACTCACCGCAAGGTATCGTTCCATGCGGCAAGTCCATCCCAAGGGATCATCCACATCAAATAGCGGCATTTCCAGTTTCCGGTGCTTCTGGCTCTCTCCTCCTGTTACCCCACCAGTCCCTGTCTCCGTGCCATGGCCTCAGCCTTCAACATCGCCTCCCATGTCGGGTTGGGTGGTCACTGGCTCAGTCCGCCCACGGTATCCGGGAGTCGCGTCGGGCGTGGGTGTCTATTGGTTATCCCCTGCTGCTCTTGAATGGGTCTGTAGGAGAGCCAACATAGTGGCACTCTGTTCTTGAAGCTGGGTTAGTACCCGCTGCATCACCGCACGCTCTTCCCTCGCCTCCCCACTCGCTCGTTGCAACTCGCCCACCGTTCGCTCCAATACTTCAAGTCGACCCTCCATCCTAGTATTCACCATGCCTCACGATACTACCGCTCTGATACCAAATATGATGGAACTCCAAGTCACTAAGTATTATTAAGCCGAAATAGAGTCAGTACAAGAGTTTCCCCTTCAAAGGTGGCAAGAAGGAAGAAAAGAGACAAAATGACTGACTAGAGTGACTCAAAATGACAAGGAAAACAAAAGGAAATATGACGATGCCCCTGGCTTTCGAGAGGCCAGAGCTCTCTCCATCCAGCTACTGCTCACTTTCTTGTTTCTTTCCTCTGGGCACGCAACCCTAGATAACAGAACCTGCCCCACCTTCCTGGACCTCATTGGGCTGACCATTCTCAACAAGGCCCATTTGTTG
>JANTPZ010008429.1:0-13314 GCA_025593235.1 Vachellia pachyceras
TCAAGTGACAACACAATGCGTTGCACGTGTTGTCAATGGGACCATTTTTTAAATATTTTAAAATTTGGGACCATTTGCTAAATATCTTCACTATTTGGGACTCAATAGTAAATCTACCAAGATTATATTACCATGCGTAATTTGATTATTGAGGCCCTATTACTTTATCAATTCCTATTTACATGTCATAATTTTTTTAGAAAAATTAATCTAAAGTCTTTAAAATTTATAACTTATTTTTTAGAAAAATTAATCTAAAGTCTTTAAAATTTATAACTTAGTTCTCGGAGTTTGACTTAGTACAACTTAGTACTTGAACCTTTGAATATGTCCCTGAACTTTATGGCATTTATAATTTTGTCCTTATCATCCCTAATTTATTATGAGTCAGCACCAGGTCATCCTACTTGTCTTCCAACTTTATATCATTCCAAAAGTTTAATGAATAATTTTTATTGAGTCAAACTTTAAGAACTGAATTACAAGGGAGTTAAAATTTCAAAGACTTTAAGATTAAATAAATAAAGAAAGTGCTATAAATTTTAAGTGATTCGATGAAAGTTTAATGGATTGAATAGAAATTGTGTTTAATATAAAATCTAATTTGTAATTTGTACTTCAAATTAAGCTAGTATTATTTATCTTTAATTTTATGGATATGTTTGGTTTGAGGGAGAGGAAAAAAAGTGGTATGAGATCGAGTAGCAAGTACAACAATTTATTTGAATATTTACCCCTTTGATCTTTAAAATAGGACATATTTAAATAATTTGATTAAGTTAATAAGTCATTTAATTATCATAACTATGACAATTTTTTCAAAAGTACTCTTATTTAAGTTGACTCAATAGGGTCGATAGCTTGAATCATTAATTGTTGTAAAGGAAAAATTCATCAACTTGTTAAAATTGAAGAAATAGGATTCATTTTATACATGTACATGTTTATTAAAAAAATAGTATTTCCTGATTAATACCATTATTTATTTGTGTTGTGCATGTTTATTAAAAAAAATAGTATTTCCTGATTAATACCATTATTTATTTGTGTTCGTATTATTCCTAATTTTCACGTTTTGATTGATAATATTTTTGTAAAAAATTTAAAAATAAAAAAGTAGAATTTCTGTGCATATAACATTAATGAATTATTAATTTATGTGCATGTATATAAATATGAACAATAGATGTATAAAAAAATGAACAATAGATCCCATATTTAATGCACAAACCAAACCCTCGGTTACTTCCTACCTAGGCATTAAAGTACATATTTGTTTAAATATGTCAAGGAAAAATGATAAAAAAAATCCTGAAAATTGCAAAATTTCAAATCATTTTTTATCATTCCTAATAAGATATTAATAACTACTAATAAGCAATTCACAATTTATTTTATAAAAAATATTTAATTTGAGATTTTTCATTTTTAAAGATTTTTTTTGTCATTTTCCCAATGTCCATGAAATTAGTTCGGTTGCGGTTTTAGTATTTTTGTTTTGAAGATCAAATGCAGACTATTAAATTATTAATTCACTGGAAATACAAGAAAATAGAAATAGACCAACAAGTACAATGTTCAAGACACCGTAAAACTACCTAAACGCTTGTTTGACAACCAATTCTAAAACATAAATTTGATTTGAAAACATAGATTTTATCTCAAAACCGAGGTTTTGTCCAAGTAAAATTTTTTTTCCCAAAAGCTATTTTGGTTACAAAACCTCAATTTGAAACCTAAGTTTTATCTTTCTTTCTCTTTCTTACTTTCCTCTTTCTTTTTCTTTTCTACTTTCCTTTTTCCTACCCACTTTTTTCCCTCGGAATCTGTAAAAGCTTATAACTTCTCAAACATAAATCACTTTTTAAAATCTAGGTTTTGCCTCGAAATCTGTAAAAGCTATTTTTTAAAATCTATTCTCCAAAACCTAGATTTTACCTCGAAATCTATAAAAGCTATTTTCAACTTTACATTCAAACAAGCTCCTAATCTCAATCTCATCAAGAGACCCACCCACCCATATCATCTACATTACACATAATTAACTACTTAAAACCCAGTTTTTGAAACCTCAGAATCAAACAACTTAATAGCTCCAAGTCTCTCTCATCTACGGAATCCAAAAAGAACTTTATTACTCAACACTCTGTCCCGTAATCTAAAAGGGGAAGCTTGCACCCCATACAGTACAGTAATGAGTGCCCAGCAAATGATGAGATGCTCAAAGCAAATCTTAAATTATAATTGTAAGTTGTAACTAAAAAAAAGTTAAATTAGAACTGTCATATATATATATATATATATATATATATTCAGCATTGTGAAATACATCTAAACTCATCCACTTGCATTTCACCCTGCATCTTCTGTGACTCCAATCTTCACATTCCCTGTGCTTTGTATGTGGAAAATGGGCTAATACTGATATTTCTGCCACGCCCTTAGTCGGTAACTCCTAATGATGCTACAAAAACTTGACTTGCACAAAAGATGTCCATCATGTTTACAGCTCAGCTTTGGCTTCCAAGTCGTCCTCGCTCAAATCTTCACTAGTTGAATCCTTTGATTGGGTTGGGGCTTGCACGGGTTCCTGATCTTCACCTAAGATTTTTGCGGTAAATCTTCTCGCCTCTGCATCGAGGTCTGGCCATTCGGCTACTATTCGCCGAGCACCCTGATGATCAAGAGTAAGGGTGAGCAAAAGTAATAGATAGAACAGAGAAGAGCTACGACATCTGCAATGATCTGTGGAAAATTCTGATGACTGAAAATTTCAGTAAGAATGTATTTACCTGAAGTTTGGGTTCTTTTGTCATGGGATTGTTGCAAAGATCAATGGTTTTTGCCTTTGATTTTGTCGCATTACCACACCATGACTCACACCAAAGCCATTCTTGAGGCAAAGAAAAGATGGGCACGGTATGCTGAGCATAATTGGGAAGATCCTGAATCGTGAAGGGAAAAATTAAGCGAAAAAAGGCACAGTAAGTATTGTCCATTGCACCAAAAAGAATGAAAAGCAAATAAAAAAAGGTGCAATGAGAGGAACTGGGAATACATTCCCATGAAAGGATCATATATTGAAATTCTGGTCATTTTTTACAGAACTACTTTTCAGTTCCATTCAACCATGCGTTCTATAACATGGTATTGGATGTTGATTCACTTTAGAAATTGAATCTTATGGCACTTGAACGAACAGAAAATTTCACTTAATTGAATTTTGCCTCAATGTAAATAAGCTACTTACCATGTTGTAAGAAAACATCTGACCTTGGTTAACAATTTAATTTCTCAAGTGATTCTTTGTTGACTAAATAAATAGAGATTATGCAGTCCATCTACTACCTGATCCAGGTTGGATAGACTATTAGGATCCTTGCTGAGGGTTTCATAGAAAACTCTAAGATTATCTCCAGCAGCAGTCTCTCGGAATTTCTTCAGATCAACAACATATAAAGCACTGCAAAAAAAATAGGGGGCAACAATCAGAGAAATGATTCTTTACAAAATTCAACTCTTGTTGAGAATGGTCATTGTAGTTACTAACCTAATATGGTATGGTCTTCCTCGCAGATGGTCCTTCCAGAAACCCTATGAGACAAAAATAAGGCAAAGATTAAGCACTAATTTTTGCATCTATATAGATGTGATGATTGATGAACACTAAGTACACAGACTGAAATAAAATTACCAACAATATAAATAATTTTGAATTAAAAAAAGGCATTACTTGTCTCCAAAATCGATAGCCATCCATTTCCTTGTTATTGTCACAAAAAGGAGTATATGCCAGCGGCCTTCCTTTCAAATCCATGTCATAGAGTTCTCCCATGTCTGCCCTCACAATTTGATCGGCATCCACAAATACGACCTGCAAATATGGACAGATTTCAGCTTAGATAACTATGGAACAAAACTCTGGACTTTGATGTTTGAAAATCTTGGTACCTTCTCCAAGGAAAGGGGAAAGATGACATCAAGGAATAAGATTTTATATGCCCAAATTATCCTCTGTTTTTCTTTCTGCTTATGCAACCATGTAGGCCATTTGTATGTGATCAGTTCATATTCAAACCCATATTCTTGAGCCATGCGGGGAATCACGTCCTGTGTCGAATCAACAACCAAAAAGTTCAAGGATGTCAGATAATCAATGTTTATTCTTATTAAAACTTCCAACAAACAATTAACTTAAGTGGAAGCATATATATAAGATGGACATAACCTTAAAAGGAGGGGAGAGGTAGTTCTTTATAAACCAGAATTTAACAGGACGATTGGTGTTCTTTAGAACACTAAGAATCATAATCTTCAGAAAGCGCTCATATCTGCCAAAAATAAATCAATCATCAAGTGATTAAAAAATATGAACAGTGATGAGATAAAGTACATAACTAAACACTATAACAATTTTAGTCTAAAACTAAAGGATAGAACTTTATTATAGATATCTAGCATCAATTTGATTATCTAAAACTTCCCTAATTACTGGAATGAGAATCTCAAACCATACATTAAACCTTTAGAATGTCACGTCTCACTAGAAAAGGGGAATAAAGAGAGAAAGAGAAAGCTTTGCAATCTGTAGAATGGATGACTGCATGCATTATATAATTGTAATATGATTATTAGCTAGATGTGAAAGAGGCTTTTTACTTTGGGGGGAAAGGGAGAAACCTCTTGCATTAACAAAAATGAACATCAGCTTAAAAGACTAAATCAGTCCCCGGCAAGACAAGAAAAGCTCCATTGGGGGAGGTTGTGATCACATAGGTGGAAGAGGCGGAATTCTGTTATAGGTACTCAACACTCATGGGAAGTTGTGATCGGAGACATGCAAGAAATTATTTGGTTTAAGTGAGTCTTGGTCTCTTTAACACTAACGAACCATTTCCTTTTGCATGTCTTTTTTCTTTTTTTTGGGAATAAGCTCACACACCCATCCCTCCCCACATAGGGAAGGTCACACTCAACATAGAGCATCATGCCAATGCAAGGTTAGAAACCCTAGACCTCCCACCAAGTGGGGAGGTGGCATAGTCACTGAAGCAACTTGCCATTGGCTTTTTGCATGTCTTTTTATTAGCACTAGTGCAGCAATATTACCATTGGATAGAAATTGCACACTTAACATAAATGGTATGAGCATCTCAGTGGTTCCCATCAATTTCCCGTTAGAAAATAAAGTAGCTAAATGTGCATAAAATAATTACATGCAAAATAAAAAAAATTCAGAACAAGCTAAACCAGTAGACCCACTTACAAGTGCCCAGAAGCAATGGAAAATATATTAATAGTTTTTCCATGCCGTCCACCCTTGACTTTCTCCTATCAGAGAAAAAAGTTTAATGTTACAAACTAGACAGCAATACTATACAATGTCCACAAGATAAAAGAAAAGAGGTACAAGGGAAGCAGATTGAGAAAGGGGGTGGAGACGAAATACTTCAAAATTTACAATAGTTTTATTATTAAGTTTGAAAAACTGAACTTCATATGATAACGGTTTTTCACTGAAGACCTTAAAACATAGCTATCCATTTAGAGCATAAAAACAAAGGTTTACGTCAAAACTTTATTTCACGCATTGAGAGATTATAGATCAATCAATTGGCAGATTTTTACAAGAACCCAAGATGCTTATGTCCAATAAACTAGACTACAGGCACAAGATGCCACCGCCTTAAGTGTCAAACCAAACAAGGGAACACCAGGGCTTTTATAAAAATCTTGCATACTTCAGCATTCAACATATCAATGAATACAGAGCCAAATAGCTTCTAAGGTTTTTAAGGAAATCCATAAAGCAAAACGATCCCATCAAAAGGGTGAGGTAGACAAAATGGGGAAAATAAAGTAAACTCACTGGCTGACTGCTGTCAGCATTTTTAGCTTGTTCGCTGCTACTCACGAAACCAGATGCCCATCTTAGTAAGTTTGAATTCCAGCTACTTCCCTGCAAAATCTCAAATAAAAATCTGTGAAGGTATGTACTGGCCTTTTTAGACAGTCCTTTTCTTAGTTTCACAAATAAATTTCCAGAATTCATTTTTTCAAAAAAAACTTGCACTCACTTTCTTCTTATCTTGTAGATTGTCGCCATCATCAGGAAGCAGCAATTTCTCATGTTCCTTGCCCTTTTTCTTTGCTACCTCCATTTGAACAACTTTTCCCCGTAAATCATCAATGGTAATAAGTTTTGATGATTGTTTACCCTGACCTTCATTGTCATCTTCCTTTACATAATAGAGCTCAGAACTTCTACCAGGAGCAAGCTGCAAATACCAAACTCCAGGAGAAACTTTCATTTGCCAATAACCAAGATTGGCCATCACAAGTGTATCAACTAAATGGGGCTGACTCTTTGTTCCAAGAATCAATTGAAGACCTCGAGGAGGATCATGATCCTTTTCAGAACAATGACCTGGTCACATGAAAATTAGGTAAGAATATCAATGGATTGGCAAACAGCATTACTTAATAACATTAGACCTGGTCAGATGAAAAATATAAAGGAGTATGCGGTGTGATCTTCACACCAGTTTTGTGGCAGTTAGCAATATCCACATAACACGCACACGCACATGCACACAGACAAATATAGAGAGAGGGGGGGTATTTAGCTTATTTAATTATAAAAAAGAATAATAATGAAAAGTATTTAGGTTATTTTCCTGACACACAATCAATGCAAGGACATGAGAACAACGACCTAAATTCCCCTAAATTTATTTTCTTCTGGTAAGAATGAAGGCCTTTAGGTAAAAGCATCTTATGTGGACATAGGAGAAGGTTTTTTCAGAACATAAAGCAGAATTAAAAGTATCAACAAGCGATTCACGGAAATTGCACCACAAAATTATGCATCAATCCAACCTTTCTCACGTTTCATCAATATATTCAAAAGGTGAATATATGAAATACTTCTCAAACATAGAAAGAGACAATTAACCATTTGATTACATAATTATAGATACCTATTTTTTTCCTAAAATTTTGCATACAAGATAACCATGATATTTACTTAGTTCAACAGTTAGATCAATGAAAACCACTTCCTAAAAAATAAGTGCATCAATTTAATAAACAGTGTCAATTGTTCCCTCCACACACACCCACCATTTGGCCTTTGAATAGCTTAAGCTTTTGAAAAAAGGGGAAAGAGGGTCTTGAGAAGTGCTGTTGCTGATAGAATATTCTCATGAAGCAAAATGAATTTACCAGTAAGGACAAGGGCTTCAAGTTCAAATACAGCCTGCAATGTCCTTGTGTCCCCAAGGTTCTCGAGCAAAATGTTATCCAAGTCATGGCTGCAATAAGAGAAATGTTACTCAAGATTACTAAATTCACCTAAAAAAAAGTTTACCACATGCACGCACATATGTATATAAACATTCAAGAAAATTACACAAATATGTCTAAAGTTTTACACATGCTTCTCTCTTGTTTCAGAAAGAACAATCCCTTATGCTAACATAAATGTTACCTATTGCAAAGGCTTATGCTTGGGTAAAAGTTAACATGTTATCAGCCTAACAACAGCTAGATTTGGGAATCACAGCTTAAAAATGATGGACCTAAGGCATTTGAGGTTTACAGGCCCAAACCAAAAAAAGGTTTGTGACCCATGGCCCCTGAGATTGTGGCAATCTTAACCAAAGTAACTTAAGCTATTTTGGTGATATAGAAAAAGCCCAAGCCATTCAGAAAGTTGGCAATAAATATAGACATAATTATGTTTCTGTTGTACGATACACAGTTTATATTTGCCCGTATTTAAAATACTGATTCATACGGCATTTTTTTTACCGAACACAATTAAATCATATTGCCACAAGTAAAAATAACATAAAGATAAATCCAGTATTCAACAAATTAGATGAATGTGATGAGGATGAAACATACACAGCAACAACGGGCTCAACAAGCCAAGGCTCAGGAACATCAAGATTCATGGTGAGGGTCTTTGACAAGGGCATGTTGGCAAAATATGCCTTAGGGCCATTTATTGGGGAGTCAGAATTGCTAAAATCATCCTACACAAGAAAGGAAGCCTAAGAAACCAACATCAAATATCATATCATGTCTATCAATTGGATAAAAGTAAAACATATACCATTGTTGGTACGACATATCTGTAGTAACTCTTCAGAGGAAGATCAGCAAGGGAACTCTGACATGAAATGAGAAATAGCATTATACATTGTGAGGATTATACCTCATAGAAAATACAAGAAACTCCCTTAACTAACATAGGAAATACATGTCACAGGCTCAAGGTTGAAGGATTCATAAAAACCAAATGTACATTTAGAGAAAGAAAGTTGATCTTGCTTTATTCCCCCAGTTGTTAGATATTAATTTGTGACCAATGTAATGTATACAGGAGAAAAAAAATAAACACGCTCATTGAAATACAAATCCTGCCACATCTCACTTTTACAATACAGAGTAAAGTACCTATAAAACCCATATGCACATCTTGCTTTCCTATGAAAATTAATGATCACTTTTTATAAAAAATTAATGATTATTAACATGCAAATAATGTGATTTATACAGGAGGCAAGCATTATGAATAGTCATTGAAATGCAATTCCTGCCACATGGCACCCACACCTCGACTGCAATAATCCTATAGAGATGAAAAATTATACTTTCCTTTCAGTATAGATATATTTTTCAAATCTCAAATCATATAACCAGGGCCTTACAGTTCAATCTAATAATTACAGACGTAGACAGGGTAATCTACTCCTACAAGCTGGTACATGAATGTGAATGGATTAAGTACAAGACAACATTTGTACAAATAAAAGTTGTAACGTAAAGGCTAATTAACAAATGCCCAAAAGTACAATTGTATGACAACAGGTAGAGAGTTCATCAAAGGCAAATTCACCATACACTCGGATGTTGTCATCTAACTTCTAGATGAGCATAGAAATCCCTTTTATTTTATTCTTGATCTCAAAAGCAAAAGCAACTCTTCAAATATGATGCAAACACAGGTTATATAATTGAAAAAAAAAATGAGTAGAATAAGAGGTATCAACTGACCAATGGATTCAATACAATCCTCATGCTGGGTTGTACGTATCTCCACAAAACTCGAAGAATTCCAGATAACCTTTGGCTGGTTGGACTTAATGGATCAAGAACAACATCAATATGGATGCTAGAATTTTCATTATTTAGAATAATGGCACTGCAGAGAACGAACAGTGAAATGTTTTTATGCATAACTTGGTTCAGTTAAATCAGCAATCAGTACCAGGAATCATTCCTTTACCATCAATCACCCTTGTTTTCTATGTGGATTGAATGCATCCTAGATAACTAAAATTACCTATGTTGATCTTGCAATATCTCAAAACGAGCACTTTCAGAATTCCTACTCCTTGTAGCCAATGAAGAAGATAAGATCATGATGACATCACTAATGAATTTACTGCGGCAAAAAAAGCAACCATTCAATAATGATTTGGCCCAAAAAAGATAACCGGTGAGCTATAAGTCACTTCTGATAGCACTATACAACATGTTAATGCAAATGTTGAATTTGAACAACTCGCTTTCACCAAACAATCACTAAGCGGATTAGAATTTCAAATCTTTCTACTTCTGAAGCTAACCCACAAACTTAAGAATGGCAATTTTTAAATAAAAATTGAACTAAGAAAGACAAAAGTATCAAGTAGAGGACATGATATACTCATATGACAAACATCAAAGAGAGAAAAGAAACAGTAAAAGCTTATATCAACACACCTTGTTATCACGTCAGGGTCAATATCCTGCCATTTCACTTCTTCAATTATTTCAAGAATGTGTTTGGTCCTCTGCTTAAACTCCACCGATTCAAGAAGATGCAAATCATCACTCAAAAATGTACTTTCATCAATAGGATAAGTAACCTATAAAATAAAAATACTAAGGTGAGAAAACAGATTGACTGTTACGTATATTTTGTTAATGACGATAAATTGACATCAAATTTGGTGTGAAAAGGGGAAAAAACTTTCAAAAAATAAGCAGTGAAAATCACAGTTTGTAATTGGTTAACGAGGACAACATATAGCCAAAAACATTAAAACAGCCTTACCCTTCCATTAGTGATGACAGCATTGACACAGGATTCCAGCCCAAGTACCCTATACAAAAACGTTCCCACCTGGTGACAAGTAGTCACTTCTATGAATTTTCATAATTCCAATTAAGAAAATGCAATGGATTAGAGATTGCGTCTAATACCATACATACTTCCATGAAATTAGTCAATAAAGAGGTTAAGCAGTAGGGGCAAGCAAGAGCAGTTGAGAACAATGTCCATCAGCCACTAATATCAATTAGAAAAGTTAAAAGAAGGTTGAGGCATGGGAGGGGGAATCCGTTGGTCGTGCACCAGAATGCAATTGTCCATATGGCAAGGCAACAAGGAGTACCTTAATCAAATGTTTTCTCACTTCTCGGGCAGAAAATTCACGAAGGGCAGATCTATAGCCTTTAGATGGTAATCCATTAGCCTCAGCAAGCTCACAGACCTTATCAATAAATGCTTCAGTGCTGTCAGCTGCCCCAACTGATGCAAGGATGTAGTTCTCCTCATAGAATGAGCGCAGCTGATCCAAGAAATCTAATACATTCTTCTTATGGCTGTATAAATCCATGAATTAGAACATCTCATATACAAAGAAAATTTTGAAAAGGCAACTGGTATTTAAGAAGGTACAAAATTAAATACTAATCAATATGCAGAAACTCAAAAAAGAGAGGGAAGAAAACCTATATGACAATGCGGTGATTTGAAAAGTCTTCACAAAATGAAGGCTGGACAAATCGGCACTTTGATTGGCACTAAAGAGAACACCTACTCGAGCACTTTTAGACCCTTCCATCTGCAGCATATTGCGGAAAACTAAAGAACTTTACAAATCATTAGGCAAAAGCAGAACCAGGAAATTTAACAAAAGTGATTATGACAATAACCAGGTAAAATAAGCCTTGGCAAAGCAATTTCAACCCGCTCCTTGAGGTAATATCAACAGCAAGAAGATGAGTAACAGACTTCAAATCATCTATTGCTGGGTTGAGTCAAAAAAAAAAAACATGTGAAAAACAAAGAAACAGAATGCAACGTAACCAAAAAGCAAAAAAGAAAAAAAAGAAAACAGAGAACAGAATGCAGGAATGAACCTATTAGTTTATAACATAAATAGCTTACTTCCAGGTGAATGCAGGAAACTGACATCATTTGCCAAAGATCCCTCTTCGAAATTAAACATAGAAAGAGATGTGAATCTCGGTTTACTATCAGAAACAATCTAAGACAACGGAACGTGAAAAACGGGTTAGTCAGAGTTCGCACAAAAGCATCCTAGAATTTACAGATATAATAATCATACCCGTGGATTATAGCGTTGAATGCCAGCTTCTGATAGGAACTTCGCTAACACATCAGTGTGAGAATTTATATGTCCAAAATACACTTGCTCCTGTATTCTTGGAGTCTCATCATTCAAGGCATTTATAAGAGCTTCCTGTTAAGATCAATAGCAAAAGACAAGTGTGAAAGAAGTTATTCTACCATAAGCCAATGAAATTCTCAATATCAGACCAATTCCAATTAAGAAATCAGGCAGCAAGGCAGAAGCAAACATTTCAATATCAAAGGCTTTACCTCAGTTGGTTCAATAACAAGTCCATTCATCAATAGAGAACATCGTAACTTAGACAAACCAAGCTTAAAGACAAACATGGAGCTTTCTTGTGACAGCTCCTTCAACTTTTGTTCCTTCTCCAGCTTTAGTAATATCTCATTAGGTGGAGATTTGGCCTTTGTTCTACAGAAATTAAAATAAACTAAGGGAACTTTATATCTAACAGGTAAAAGAGAGAATAAGTAAACACAGAATGTTACTGCGAGTACAGAAGCTCCATGATAGAGAAACATCAAAGGCACCCAAGACCATAAGGAAATCTACAGAACTCACAGAATTGTATCAGCAAATGCTCCTTCAACATGATGCACTTCAAGGGCATCTTCAAAGCCATCGGACTCGTTGCGCACTTTGTTTACCTATGATGATTGACAATAAAAGTCCTTCAATAGGATGGCAAACAAGAGAAATTTCAAATTTCTCAAAAAAAAAAAAAACTACCAACATATGTCACAAAAACGTTCATGGGGAGAGGTAAACCATGTTTTAAGAACACTTGGAGTCTTGGACAATAGGTTCATGTGTCATTTTAGTTATTATCCACTATCAATACAATAATGATCATCTAGACAACTGAATAGATCAATATAGAGGGGGGAAACGTGAATAATATCTTAATCCCAGGTTTTCAATAATAAATGCATATATCAATATTTACGTGACTGAGATGAGTTATACATCCTTGTTTACTAATAACCAGTAAGCATTAATCAAGTAATGGTTGTTCAAAGAGAAAAAAAATTAAGTAATGATAAAAATGAATTATGAACTTTCTGTTAAAAAACAGAGTAAAAAACTAAAAAGGCCAAACACAATCCAAGACTTTTACATGTATAAACACGACTTAAAAAAAAGAAGCAAACACAAACACACGCGCACAAAAATCCATCCTTCCCCCCATAATTCATTCTCAGTTCTGGCTTTGATTTTAACACTTGTAGAGTTAATGGTGAGGGTAAATCACTTAAGAAGCCAGAAACTACTAGCCACCAGGACACTAGGAACCTTTCTTGTATTATGATATACCTCCTTTTCTAAAGCAAAAATTATCTAGAAAAATTATATAATATTATGATAATTAAGAACATATAAAGAAACAATGTGAATAATAAAGGTCATCATATGAAGTTATGATTTATGACTCAAATCAGCCAATGTAGCAACTTGCAATCATCAGAAAGGTGGACAGCTAATTTCAAGATACACGGACAAAATCACAAGTGGCATCTTACAATTTTCCTATGATATGAATTCAGGATTTTCAGTCATTTACTTGCATATAGTTTCATTTTCATCTATATAAAAGCAATAGCACAACAAAGTCATGGAAACATAGTGAACTGAAGATCACGATCATTCAATTCCTACATTGCTCAAAAATTGGAAAGCCATTTGAATGCCATGGTTCTCTTTGATATAGATGAAGAGAAGGATAATCTGGCAAAATAAGGCAAACAGAACACTTCATTAGCTTCTCAGTAGGTTAAAGCCAGATATATAACAAAGCAGCTTTCCATGATGTTTAACATATATGATATGAACAGAAAAGGGAGAAGTTACTTTAGTGGATATGTCCTCTTCAAAGTTATTT
>JANTPZ010008430.1:0-10214 GCA_025593235.1 Vachellia pachyceras
CGGCTACGTAATCGAATGGGAGATGCATGGATGAATGATTGTTTGGTGACTTTTATTGAAAAAGATATTTTCAGTACTGTTGATAATGAGTTGATTATTCAACGATTTCAAATGATGAAATCGCGTAGAGATCAATTGTAAGGTATGTAATTTCTATAATTTTGTACGATTTCATAAATTATATTGTCTTTTTAAAAAATAGTTTGCACCTCCTGAACCAGGGTCCTAGGTCCGCCACTGGTTAAAAGGAAACGGTGGAAGCTATGTGAGATAGACGAGTACGAGGCAATATATATATATAGGACAAGTATCATCACGAGGGGTGTGGAATTAGTATTGGAATCAAGGGTTGAGTTGAACGACCATGACTCAAGAATATGAACCTCAAACAGATTACCTATGGCGGCGGAGAAACCAAGAATAATTGATTCCAGTAAGTAATCTCTCAAGTCAACCTTGTAAGAGAAGCTGTTTATCTCCTCGGTGTCGTCTCGGGTGCGGTTGTTTCCGGTGGTGAAAGAAACGGTGCAGTTGAGAGTACTAGAATCGTACTTCACACTACAGTTGTAACTCTTCCCCTTCTTAATTCGTGGGAACCATGGCCTAGTTTCTTCATACTCCATAGAATTGATGTTAATGCCTACGTGGATCTCATCTGGGTCCTATAAGTCGTGCCAGGTGTCAAACTCGACGGGAACGAAGGGGTGTGTAATTAGTAATGAGCCAAACGGAGATAGATGAAAAGCACAATCCAACTAAGGAGCAAGTCCAGAATAATATGGGCCGAACTCGAAGAAGTCTACGAGCAAAAAGGAAGACATGGAAATTACGTGAACTCGAGGACGACTAGAGCATATAAATATAGAGAGCAACGACACGAGTGGGGGTGGATATTGTGGAATTAGTATTAGAGTCTTTCTCCCTCTTGTCCGTTACTTTCCTACCCTTGCAGTCTTTCTTTCTTTCTTTCTGCACTTCTTGCTTTCTTCTTTCTGTTGTTCTTTTATTTCTTAGATGGATTGCAAAGAAGAAGTACTATATTGCTGTTGATACCCCCAGTATATTGAGAAATACAATCGTGCACATTCTCTCATATTATTCTGTCCTTGTACGTCATTACAATCTAGTGCTTTCATCGCAATTGTGGTCACATAATGGCGGACAATACCCTTTTAAAGGAGATGCAAGCAGAGATCAAGAAAACGACGGAGTTCATCGAATATGCGAACACAGTCCTCAAGTCGTTGGTGCAATTAGTCGAGCGCCTGCACCCTCGTTTGGATCAAATGTCTCCCTCACCTCACACATCTTCATCCACAATTCCGATGGTGCAACCAGCCCCTCACACCACCCGCACTGTGAAGCCTGACTTTTCGAATAATATGGGCCGAACTCGAATAATGAACAAATCCAAAGTCAATTGGGCCAGCAAAGGAAGATCCTTCGAGTGAAAAGGAAACAGTGGAAGCTATGCGAGATAGACGAGTATGAGGCAATATAAATAGGATAAGTATCATCACGAGGGGTGTGGAATTAGTATTGGAATCTTTCTCCCTCTTGTCTGTTACTTCCCTATTCTTTCTGTTATTCTTTATGCACTTCTTGCTCTCTTCTTTCTGTTATTCTTTGTATTTCTTGGCTGTATCAGCAAAGAAGAAGTTACGAAATTGCTGTTGATATCTCCAGTATATTGAGAAATACAATCATACACATTCTTCCTATTGTTCGTCTTTCGTAATGTTATTACATTGGTGCTTTCATCGAGCTCTTGCCCTAGTAATGGTAGAAAATATTCGTCTGGAAGATATGCAAGTTGAGCTTAAGAAGACGACAGAATTTATTGATTACGCGAAGGGACGATTCGAACAACTCGATCAGTTGAACTCCATCCTCAAGTCTTTGGTGCAATCGGTCGATCGCCTCCACCAGCAGCTGGATCACACAACGTCATCCCCTACGTCATCTACACCGTCTTTTACCACGGGGTTCAGTACTTCACTTTCATCGACGCCATTTTCTTCTCAGCAATTGCAACCGCAACAGACTCTACTATTTCAACAACTTGTTTCTACTAGTTTTGGATTTCAATCTTCCGATTATCCTCAAGTGATGCGAAGAAAGAAATTGCCCGATCCGGTTGAGAAAGAGAAGGCAGCCAGTCTTTGGTCAACTATTAAAGATAATATCGGGAAGGATCTCACAAGCGTTTGCCTCCTAGTTTACTTCAACAAGCCTTTTTCCTCATTACAGAAATGTTGTGAAGACCTCGAGTATTCTTACCTTCTAGACGAAGCATAAGAATGGGATCAAAAGGGTAACAATCTCATGAGGTTGCTAGTCATGGCTACATTTGCAATTTTAGGGTATTCTAGCACTCTTGAAAGGAGTTGCAAACCATTTAATCCCCTGTTGGGTGAGACATATGAGGCAGATTTCCCAGATAAAGGCTTTCGCTTCATCTCTGAGAAGCTTGATCCTGTGGGTGTACTGACCATTGAGTTTGACAACGGAGAAGTTTTTCAGTGGAGTAAGGGCTTGCAAATTATAATGGTGTTCAATCCTGATCCTATCGTATCTCTGTATATCAGTGATGATATGACTATGTATGGTGCTAGTAATACATTGGATCCTCCATGGGTTGAGAACGGTCTACTACTGGTATTGGTATTTGATCTTGGTACATGCCATTCGGTTAAGTCTTACTATATGAATTGCCATATGGTAGTGCATATGGATTGGACTCACCATGTTTTCATTGCTTTCATCCTTTCGGATAGACAATGCCCTTTCAATTCGACCTTTGGGGTGTATATCGACTGCTTGATAAATTGCTTCCAAACCTTCTCAATATCACCCACTAAAAGTTGCTACTCCTGTCTTGATAGTCCATCCATGTGCTTAACGTCGATTATGGTATTTGGCATGGGAAATGCAAGAGGAAACGAAAGATGTCACATCTTGGCTAACTGTGTTACCCGAAACTCCAAATTTTGATCAAGCTTTTGAGTCTCCAAATTTTCTTATGACCACGGTGGACAACGTTTTCACCTTGCTGAAGCATATTCTCAACCACGTACAGCATCGCATGAAACATTTTGCCAATAAGCACCGTCATAAGCTCGAGTTTCAGGTGACAGAGCGTGTGGGGACCGTTGCCTCTCGTTTATGCCTCCCTGCTCATGCTCAAATCCACCCAGTCTTCCACATTTCACAGCTTATGCCATTTCATGGTTTGTCCACTGCGGAGTCCTATGTCCCATTACCGCTGCATTCCATACCGGAGGGACATCTGTGCCAAGTTTTAGCAGTTCGTTGGGTGCAGCATGTTCGCCAGTGGTGTCGCCAATTCCTCGTACGCTGGGATGGTCTGTTGGTGGACTCTTGGGAATTTGAGAACGATCTTAAACAGTTACCACCTTCTCTAAACCTTGAGGGCAAGGTTCAACTTCATGAGGAGGGAATTGTCATGGACCCAAATAATGAATAGATCCAAAGTCAATTGGGCTAGCAAAGGAAGATCCTTCGAGTGAAAAGGAAACGGTGGAAGCTATGCGAGATAGACGAGTATGAGGCAATATAAATAGGACAAGTATCATCACGAGGGGTGTGGAATTAGTATTGGAATCTTTCTCCCTCTTGTCCGTTACTTCCCTATTCTTTCTGTTATTCTTTATGCACTTCTTGCTCTCTTCTTTCTGTTATTCTTTGTATTTCTTGGCTGTATTAGCAAAGAAGAAGTTATGGAATTGCTGTTGATATCTCCAGTATATTGAGAAATACAATCATACGCATTCTTCCTATTGTTCATCTTTCATAACGTCATTACAGATACCCCTATCACTAACGACCAATCATTCCTTGAACGTATTCATTGTTAATACTTTTAGTAGCAGTCCCTATGGTGGGTGGGATGGATCAACATAAGTATCATATATTATCATCCCTAGTTAATTACCATTATTCCAATAAAAAGAAAGAAGTCTTTCACCAAAAAGAATGAATCTAGGTATTCCAAAGAAAAGAATCCCCTTCCGGTTTGAAATATATATATATATATATAAGGCCCATAACTAATTTATAGATATTATGAAAATTAATTTAGTAGGAACAGATATTTGTTCTAATTGAGGGTGCTTTAGTTGCTTGGATACGAAGTCTTGAGTTTATTGTCACCACTCCCACATCAAGCGGGTTTCCTTGAAAGAGTGGTTTTGATGTGGTTCTTTGAATGACATATGCTAGCTCTCTCCAAGGCCTTCTATATAATTAAGTCTCATCTTTCAAGGAAACAAACATGTTGTGAAACTTATGACAATGCATTCCCCTTAAAAATTGATGCTTAATAACTCTACATCATATGACATTTTACTTGGCGTCCTGTCGATCAGATTTCAATGAAAAAGCAATTGTAATTACCATGAGTTATTATAAAAACCACACCCCAAAAATTAGACTTTGGAAGTAAGAGGCGGGAGGGGAAAGCCACCCGACCCTAATTGGACACATATAAACATGATATAAAAAGAGAAATCAAATAGAGATTGGGTTAAGTTGGTAAAATAAGGGAGGGAAGGATACAGATGAGCACATGGATTGAGTGGTGAAGCATACACGTTGTTCTATGTACAAGGGCAAAAGATTAGCACTACAATGTAGAGAGACCTTTTGTATGAAGTGACTTATGATTAACCATCTCAATCACAGCTTCGGATCTCTCAAACTAAAGAAGAAGATGAAGAAGAAGTTGAAGATGAGTAGAGCAGATGCTTCTTTATTTTGTGCCCACGTTCTTTTTTCCCCTTTGGCCCTTGCTCCTCTCTCACTCTCGTCACTCTCCTTGATTTCAGTTTTCACTTAAGCTATACCCAAAAAAAAAAACCAGTTTTTTCTCTTCTTTCATTCTGTGTACAAAACTAAATTAACCCACAAAAAAAAGACACCCAATTCGATTTTTTAAATGAAAACAACATTTCTCTAATTAATATTTTGTATCCACCAAGATATACAAGAGTCACATAACACTACATGCATGTTCTTCCTTTATAACAATTTGTTTTGAATAATTACTTTTGCCTTTATAACAATACTTGCTTGTTTATTTAAATTAAAAGCGCTATGTTGGTTTCTGATTGGTAGTTATTATACACATTTTTGTGCTTTGGCCTCAAAAAGCAAAAGGAGAAAATCGACAAGAAACCACTTTTGATTGATAAGGACTACTATTAATTGAAGGTTCGCCTTCATTATCTTATCAACCTTTCCTCTTTATTTCTTTTATTTTAATTTTTTTTCTTTTTTCTAAGCCTCTTCTTTCGGTCAAGTTGGCTTTTCATTTCTTTTTATTCTCATTAAAATAGGCATCCTCAGTTAACTTATATGCGAATGTAATTATAGAGAACTTCAGTCAACACATTCAGAATTTGACTCAATAGTAAACATTTTTATTTAAATTTTTTAAAAATAAAAATTTGGTAAAGCGAAATTTTGTGTGTGTGTGTGTGTGTGAATTAAATTGTAATATACTCCAAAAAGGGTTCGTATATTGATTTTAAAAAAAATCTTATATGTTGATAATTTTGGAATCAAGTCCACAAAGGCCCAACAAGAACGCGCTTTTTGTGCATATGAAAAGTAAATTATCTCCATGAAGCTTGAAAGCAGTTCTGGGCCATCTCCTTTGTTTTACCCCTTGGCCCAACGTAGTTGTCTGCCTATTACCAAATCCATAGGCCATTCTCTCATCTCTCTCTCTCTCTCATACCCAAAATTATCAACAGATTTTCTCCCTATTGGAGACGTCCTTGTACCGGAGGTAATATAGTTTGAAGTACTGTCAAACATTAAATGTGAATAACTCTTCTAATATGAAATATTGACTCATCACATTGTAAGATTTCATTAGACTTAAGTATGTTTTTTAGGAATATTAATATTAATAGACTAATGTCCATATTTTGACCTACTAAGCTTGGATAGTATCAGCTCATAATGATATCCAATACTTTTGATGAATTCTTTGATTTACAATTATAGGGAAAAACATAACTTGAAGTTCTTTATGGGTTCAGTTCATAAATTTTGACTTACAACTCCTTATTTTTTTATTGAATTAATAAATTTCAGGGACTGAGTTGTTTTGAATGGAAAAAAATATAAGGATTCAATCATTTTGAGTAAAGAAAATATAAGGATTCAAAGAACATGCAGTTATATAATTAGAATATTCTTACTTAATATTTTATAGTTTTAAAGGCTTTGGCTAGAATGAGTTGTAATATCAGCTAACTCCTTACACAACATCAATTAAAAGTTGGGGAGATTTATTGTACGATCCAAAAGAAGGAAGTTATTTATAAAAAGGTCTCAAGAGGTTGTCAATAAAAAGTCGATGAGCACCATTGATAAGTAGAGCAGCTGCCATTGACAACTCTTAAGACATTTTCACAAATAACTTCCTTCTTTGGGGCCTTACAATAAATCTCCCTAAAATTGCAAAGCATTCCAAGATTAGGCTCTGGTCAATCACTTTAGCTTATGTTGGTCTATATTCCAAGTTCTGCAGAGATCTCACTTTCCCTCATTCCAACAACTTCCTTTCTTTTCTCCATCGCTTTAAAGCTTCCTCCTTAAATTTAAATTGCCCATTATATATATATATATATATATTCACTCAGGCCACAATATAAGTCGTATCAAGGAAAATCCTTCCATCCCTAATTTAAATCATTTTGAGAGTAATTAATGCTTGTTTTTCAATTTTAATCATGTAATTTATGTTTAAATGTAACTTTTTATATTTTTCTCTCCTCCAAAATCTCACTTAATATGGATAAAATTAAGAAAATGTTTAATTTAAGACAGATTTAGTAAGTTAACCACAAATTTTTAAAATTTTATTAAATTAGTTATAGTGACTCATATTGATTAAAACTGTATAAATCAAAACCCTATGAAAAGTGTCCTCATTCACTAGTTCCATTGAATTTAGCAAGTCATCATATCGATGTTCAGCCTTTTTTTATTCTCTCTTTTTTCTTTTTGATCATTTATTTTATTCAAAATGTCCTGAACAAGGAAAGAAAAAGATCACCGACAAGTACCCCTCACAAAAACGAATGAATATTAATAACATTAAAATGATCGATGATGAAAATTTACAAGTTATTATGTTTCAAAGACGATCTCATCATTGCCTGAGCTGTAAGATGCTTTGTTTGCTCACTCCATATAGAGAATGAGACGGTTGTAGAATGTTTCTAAAACGAGAGAGAGAGAAAGTGATTCAAATACTACTACCCTCTCTAATTTTTTAAACTAATTTACTTAATTTATAAATTGATATATAATTGAATAATACAATAAGCATTTTAGAATATATAATCTAAAATAGATTATTTAAGGCTCGTTTGGAAGTCTTTTTGAGAATATATTTTACGTATTATGAGAAAAACTTAGGTTTTAAAGAATAAATTTTGGAGATTAACTTTTAGAGATACCGAGGGAAAATCTAGATTTTAAAAATGTGATTATGTTTGGAAAGTTTTGTCTTTTACATATTCTGATGCAAAAAAGTAGGTGGAAAAGATGAAAGAGAAGGAAAAAAAAGTATGAAAAAAAAAATTTATTAGGAGATATGTGTGATTTGATAAGAAAATAACATTTTCAAAACCTAGGTTTCAAATCGAGGTTTTGTATCTAAAATTACTTTTCTGAAAAATGTGAGTACTTGGACAAAATTAAATTTGAGGTAAAATCTATGTTTTGAAATCAAACATAGGTTCTAAGAAGTGAAATCAAACAAGCTCTTAACTTCCTTAATTTCTACCAATAGAGTTAACTAAGACTTGCATCGAGGACTAGAGGTAATATCTTGTATTCACTTAGTAAACACCAAAAATTGAGGAGACAGTTTAATGTTGTTATGGAGAGTTTAAATTGGGGAATACATCAGCAGGTGGAATGAAATGATCCATTGAGAGACCAGGAACATTGAACATAACATCATCAATGGTCCAATGTTCTTCCATTCTGGTTCTACTATGCTGCATCGACATCTCCTCGAACCGGAACACCGTGGCGATGGACCGCCCTTGATGGGCGATCATCACGCCGTCGACGTCCCTATAGTCGCCGATGCTGCTCCCAATGGTGGTCTCCCAGTACACTGGATCACTATCTAGGGTTTCATGAACCCTTGTAAGATGAGAGTCCTCTAGGTATATGAGCAGGCCACTCTTTTGACAAAAGTACCCATACAGTATGTGCCTTATTACCTCTGCATGCCCCTCGCTCCTCTCAATCACAGCCGCACGATCTGCCCATGCCTTCAATACAAAGCATCCAACGTCGCCAATTTTGCTCTCCCCTAAGCATTGTGCATTGGTGAATAAACTAGCCGTGCTCTTTGGATCAAGGCCCTGGCACACAATTTTCTATCTTACGTCAACACCCAATGTTTATTTCTTAAGAAAAAAATTGTGTAATTTTGAGATTTGATTTTCATTAAATCAATCCCACTAATACACATATATCTTGCTCTCTTGAACTTTTTTTAGATCGAAATTGTAGATACTAACAGCTTGAGATTACAAGTAGTTGAACTTTCATACCACGGTTATAAGTCCATTGATTGTTTTCTTAAACTTTGTACCATTCAAAATCACCAAAAAAAAAAGTAGGATTGGTAGTGTAAAATTGAACAAAAATGACTTTTTTCACCAACTTGGATAATACAGAGATGGATGGAAATTCAATTGTATAGAAAGAGAAGAAGGGTTAGAAAGGACCTAATAATCAGAACCCGTGGATTAATTGAATATTCTATTTAGTATATTATGAGAGGGAATCTGCTCACTGAGATTTTCATGTGGAAGAAGGAAAATAAAGCAGAAACAAAAAGAGGAAAAAAACTGGTCAAGAAAGGAGGGGCAATAATGCAGAAATAGATGGAGTAGGAGTAGTAGTAATATTCGTTAAAGTGAAAAAGAAGAAAAGTTAAAGCAAAAGGACAAGCACTTAATGGAGAGAAAGTACCCATATAGTACCGCCCAAGAGTTGATATAAAATAAATAAATAAATTTTTTAATTATAATATATATTTTAAAATATATATATATATAATTAAGTTATGTATTAATTTATAAATTAAATAAATTAATTTGAAGAAAAATTTAAATATATGTAATTTCCTTATTTTCCAAAAAAAAAAAGTCATGCATGAAGTAGTATATATAGGTACCTGTGTTAAGGTGGCAATCCCAAGATCATAATGCAAAAAAAAACAATCTAAGATGATGTCAGGTAAGACAGTCACATGACATTATTTGAAGCTTTAAGCATCAGCATGAGTATAAAACAGTTACCGTGTAGGGTAAAGCATGCGACAGTTTGTCCATAATGGTCACTTTGCCAGGTTATATAGCAGTATAATATATATATATATATATATATAGACAAACACACTCCTTTATAATTTGATTATTGATATTTCGTTTTGTTCCTCTCTTGACCAATCTTTATCTTGTTTTGTAAAACCTAAAAAGTGCTTTGAAACTATTGGGTTTGTCCCCCACCACAAGCCTCAAATTCTGACAACTACTGCCCTCCCCACTAATCGAAAGATACACAAAGAAAGAAACAGAAGTAAACATTATATTGTGTGTGTGTGTGTGTGTTCAAACTTTGTTTGGCTCCAAAGAAAGGAAAAACTAGTAAAGTAGAAGGCTCTTAATTACGAATTTTTATCCGTCTGACATGTATATATATAATTATGGAATAATCATAAAAAAGCTTACTTGTCGTTGAAAAAACAGCACAATAATCGAATTCCAAAGCAGCAGTACAATATATTGTTTCTTCTGTGACATTATTTTTTCACTCACATTGATTGTTGAAGTGGCTAATAGAATTTTCATTACCTGAATGATGCGACGGAGTGGCCGTTGAGGGCCTCTGGCGGCATTGGTGCCGAGCCACGGCGTGTGGCGCCACACGGCCTTGCCGTTGCTGCCGGCGACCACCTTGTGGCCACCGACGACCAATTCCAGAGACCACATTTCGGGAAGCATCTGCCACAGAACGAAGCGGCCATTGTCGCTGCTTTTTGTCCCCAAACACTTAACATTCTTCCCCGTCGAAATCTCCGTTTCACAGCACACCATCTTCACCGTTCCGGTGGCATACATATTTTTCGTCTCCTTCTTCTGCTGTTTCAG
>JANTPZ010008431.1:0-10849 GCA_025593235.1 Vachellia pachyceras
ATCCCAATCACCAGAGGTATGGCCAACAAGAAGATAAGGACCATAAAGAATTGCTTGAACAGAAGCATACTCTGATCTATCATCTGATCAATTGAATTCAATTCAAAACACAATATCAGTAATGACAAATTTTTTATCCTTATATATGCAGTGGAAGTGAAAAGCACATATGGATTTCTACCTTTAATAGCTTCTGTTCTAACAGCAAGAGGAAATTTAAGACTTAGCTTGTCAGTGGCACTCCATTTTCTTGTGATGGACAAAAAGTTTCCTGCATGTCATCAAAAAGGAGTTGAATTTGCTGTATTATATAATCATAAGAACTTCTTCCAAGAATACAAGAAATAATTATATTTAACACTTATACGAGATGAATAGCATGTAAGGTGAAATACTAAAGGCTAGACCAAAATATTTACGATTACATAAATGAGGTGAAATATCTAGTTTGCAAAGAAAAAGAGTTAAAAATACCAGGAGATGGTAAAGATAAAGTCTGATCATTTAATACAGCCTTGGTACTGCCCAAACTTGCCCATGTGGGTATCCTGAAGTTCATTGTGGAAGAAAAGCTAGTCCCCTGAAAACGTGAATATTTCAATTTGAGAGATTAAAAATATAGCACCTTCCACCTTTTGAGGATTGAACCATTTAGTGAACAATGCAATAAGTACATTGGCAGGAGAAAATATGAAAGTGACTCTTAGGTAAGGATCCGATGAATTAGTAGGAGCCACGGTCTGATTAAGCATGAGACCTCCAGATTTCCAAATAAAAGAGCTTGATATGTATTGGATTATGTAAAGAGTTGAGTTCCCTTCTTGTTCAAAATAAATAGAATCCCCCAACTTTGAGAATGATTCAATACCTGAAGAATACCCAACAAAAAAATGTGAAGAACATAAGAGCATGCAAGTTTGAGTTTGAAAGGATATATTATAACCTGATATAATTTGAGTTTGTTAGATGATAAGCAAAATATTTGAATTACCAGTTCCATAGCAACACCAAAAAGAGTCAAATTTTGTTCCCCAACCACGATCAGTTTTAGCCTTTGAAACACCAGGGCCAAGTGGCAGCATATAAATCATCACTCCAGGATCTGTTCCTCTTTGAATACTCAGTACACCATTTGTGAGGACACGCTCATAATAATCTGCATATGTTACCGCCTTGGTCCATCTAAATAGGTGCCTTGAAACCTAAGAAATTATTGGCTCTGGTTAATTTATTTCATAGCTAACACAACAGTAAAATTTTACATTAAAATATTTCATCCATAGAAGCTTTCCACCTAGAGTTATGAAAATGACAAAGATCAGTTGTACCTTCAACATGTTATAAGTTGTGCATGTCTCTTCCGTTTCTACTGTTTTTAGTATGTTATCTGCTATCCTCTTTGGTTCATGCCTACAAAAAAGACACCAGCGAGTAATGAACAACTAACAAGAAGGAATAGAACAACTATTATTCTAGAATCGTGTCAAGTTTTTAAGGGGAAAATGATGCTAAAGTTAATTCAGTCACGTTACCACCACTCTGAAACCGAAGTCCCTCCAGTCGCATAACTGTGAGAAGAGTTCATAAGTTCCATAAAGAATGTTCCAATTTCCTATCAAAGCAAAAGCCATGAATAGAGTTAGTTAGATACTGATTATTGAGTTTTGAAAGTTTGTTATCTTCATGTTTGGTCATAAGCTGTTTCACAAGACATCAACCACAATAATTGTACTGGATAATTGGGAAGAAAACCTATAATTTATGAGTAGTAAATAAGCATGATATAATATATAATAGAAGAATAAATTTACCTTATAAAGTGGATGGCCAGTGACCTCATATCGCATTTGAGATCCAACAACAATTGGTATGTGTCCATTTGCATGCAAATCCGAAATATCATTAGCCTACATGGGAAAAAAATATACTAGGGATTGTAAGTAAATTAGATTGGGCATTTGAAATTAAGATCTTGAAATGGATTCACAAAAATATAACTTAAATAATGTAGGTCCATAAATATAGTTTGATTCTGCATTAATACAAATAAATCTAATCATTACCTGCACAGCTAGCAACCCTAGAAAGCATGGCTTGTCAAAAAGGTGAGCCAACAATAGATGCTTTGGATCTTCCTGTATAGATTAACAAGAAAAGTGCAGTTTCATATTTGAATATAATGTAAGAGCAAGGATTAAGTATTTGAAGTTATAGTTATGACATCTTATGGCACATAAAATTATATATAAGGGGTTTTCTTGAGTCAAGGTTCATCATGTTTCATCTAAGCACAATGCTTTGCCAGAGAACACCCTGGGTTGGAAAAATCAACCCATGACATTGTCGGACTCAAGATGACCCAATAAATTATATCAAACAAGTATATGAGTTAAAACATCATACAAGCAAATTAATTAAGCTACAAAACAAGGTATCCTACCGTTATGCTATATAAATTGTAAAGGACATCGTTCATTCCTCCAACTTCCTCATTCAATGATTGGTAATGTCTGCTTATTGTGTACTTTGAAATCACATTTTGCACACGGTTGTAAAAGTACTCAACCATCCATGTTAGCATTTTTAGAGCTTGAGGATCTCCAGCAATAGTGTGTTGATCTAACAGACCAGCCATGATCTGTCAAAATTGACCAGCTTTATTCAATCCCACAAATGTTTACCGAATAGTGCTTAGTGTTAAATCATTAAAAACAAGTTCAAGATTAATGTACCTTGTGAATGGTATAATAGGGAGCCCACACAGGTTTAAGTGCTTCAAAGCGATCAAAGAATTCAGATGGAAATGCAGAGAGATACCCTGTCCCAAGTTTTTGCTGACAAGCCAAAAGACCAGCAACAAGAGCTGACATTTTCTTCTTCAGAGCGTCATTATGTGTGCTAGCCCACATTTGAGCCGATGCACTTAAGTAGTGCCCTTCACAGTGCAGAAAATTAAGCCATTATATATCAATTATGGAAAGTAAATTTCAAATGCTAAAATCTTGTGGCCACTTGCTAGATGTTATTAACATAAAAAGCTCGACAATGTGATACATAATTTGTTTGTGATGCATCCTCAACTCATTCTATTCCATTGGATTTTGATAAGAAAAATATAGATAAATTTGATGCCACACCTTAACACAAAAACTCAAGACTTATTTAAGGGCTTTTTTCACTCACATATGTTCTCTTCAACTTAATAGAATCCAATCAACTCGCACTTAGACACCCAACAAAGCATATATGAGGTCAGAGACATTGTTGTTGCTGTTGTTGTTAAGACATACAAGAACTAGAAATGATGAAACAAACAGATAAAGATGATGAATGAATGAAACTCACCAACAAAATGGCCTCGAAGCTCCATATCAGAGCTTTCCCAACCTCCATAAGGCTTACCAGGAGTGGCCAAACAAGCAGTTTTCCTGAAGTTCCAAAGCATTCTGTCAACATCTAACATTAACAGATACTCCAAATTCGTATATTGTGCTCGAGCATGGATCGAATCTGGAAGCAATCTCACGTCATGCAGTGAAACCTCTCTAAGAAGACCTTGAGGTGCCTTCAATTGACCCTTGTTCTCAATGTTTCTGTACATCATCGCCCAATCATGCCCACCTTTCTCTTCCTTCAGTAACTTTCTGGGAAGCAAGGTTTGCCACATAGATTCATCTGTTGGTGTGAGATATTGGGACATAACCTCTTGCTTCCATGTCTGGTTTTTGGATGTTAATAACTTGGCACGCAAGGTATGAGATTGGGTAACATCAATGGCACATTCTTTGAGACCAGTGACAGAAAAAGGACTCATCAACACCAGCACAACACTGGTGTACAGAAAAGTGACAGGGAGAACAAATGGACCTGAAATGAATACGCAGGTGATTAGTGGCTTGTTTCTTTTCTTTGTACGTTTGGACTAGCTTTCGGAAAATAAATTTTAGAAAAAAGTGATTTGAACATGTTTTAATTGGGGGGAAGTGAGGAAGAATAGATTTTCTCGCAAGCGAATGAATCCAGCTTCTTCTCAAACCATGGTTTTACCTTTCCAACTACGGTTTCTAGTTCATTAATCACTTTTTGATTTTTCCCCTTATTCCGGTGTTTGGATGAAATCACACAAAACTTGGTTTTACTTGAACAAGTGATTTTTGAAGTGGTTATACCAAAACCATGGTGTTGGGGGAAAATATATTGTGAAAAATTGTCGAGTGTTTGAGTTTTTCTCTCTCTCCAAAACCATGGTTTTGGGGAGCATTCAAACATACGTGACGCCTAAGAAAACAGATTAGGCTGTGAAAAAAAATTGAAGAGAGTAATGAATATGAAAGCAAGATGATTTACCTGAAGAAGGTTCAAGCCTGTGAGTGTTCTTAACGGTTGGATACATCTTCAGCTGCACCAAAATTCAAATTCTCAAATACCACAATGCCTTACACCTGCTTGTTAAGAAAGCCAAAAGAAACACAAACAGAGTGAGAGAGAGAGCGCGCGCACCTAACATAAAAAAATGTGATGGGAGCGAAGTGAAGCGAGATGTGAGTGAGAATGGGAGATATATATATATATATATAGTGAGAAAAGGACAGACAGCAATATAAAGGAAAATAGAGGGATGAGAATGAATCTAAAAAGAAAAAGGATACTTTTTAAATTAAACAGAGGTTAGGTAATGAACATTGAGACCAAAAGGAAAATATCATTTTGAGGATTATATAAAAGTGTCATGGCTAAGAATAATAAGAGTAAGGAGTTTAATACTTTGAGGCAATCTTAATTAAATATTATAAACTAGACGAGAACAAACTCGTAACTTCCCATTTATAGTTGAGTTTCCATATCATTAAATTACAATATCATTATCTTATTTTTTATCATTTTGTAGGTCTTCCTTTTCACTTTTTCTTTTTTAAATGATTCAAATATAAACCCTCTTTCACACACGTATATCTCAATTTATAAAAATGGATTAAATATTAGATTAAATTGAGATTATTCTCAAAGGTCTTAAATTAAAATAAAAAATATTTTTTTAAGAATTTAATTTTATTCAGTATATTCTTAGTAACTATTTTTTACTTTTTTTCTTGTCTTTTTGCCATGGAGTAACTATTTGTTTTCTTTTTTATACAAGAAGAAAGTGTGTGTGTGTGTGTGTTTTTTAATGAATGAGTTTGGTTAGGTTTTATTTGTTTGGATAAAATCAAAATTCATGTAAAGTCCTCTGCGTTTTACACAAATTAATGATAGGATTTTATTTCTTAATTAAGAGTTAGTTTGGAAGTCTGTTTGAGAATAACTTTTACGAAGTTCAAGGCAAGACCTAAGTTTTGAACAATAGATTTTGGAAGAAAAGTTTTTACGGATTCCGAGATAAAACATAGGTTTTGAAAAGTATTAATGTTTGGAAAGTTCATGGCTTTTACGGAGTTCGATGCAAAAATAAATAGGAAAGAAAAAAGAAAAAAATAGAAAATTTATTATAAGAAAGAGTATGATATAACAAGAAAACAACCTTTTCAAAATCTAGGTTTTATTACAAAATCTAGATTTTAAAAAATGTGAGTATTTAGATAAAATATAGATTTTGAAAATGTGTTCCAAATGAGCCTTAATTTCATGTTCTCTCCTTATCAAGGCAGATTTCGTTAGGAGATAAACCTAAATATTTGGAATGACGTGGTAATTCATTTGACACACATCATTTTTGTAAACACAGACATTATTAATAACGTTAACCTACGTATGTATATGTTGGGTGGATTTGCTAGTAATAGAAGCATAACTCTGTGTGTGTGAACACAAGAAAACAAAATGGGAAATTTACAATCAGGTCTCAAATAGAGGAATTAATGAATAAAATGTCCCAAAGTTTGGCAAAATTACCATCAGGTCCCAGCAGTAGCTGGTCCGGTTATCAGTAACAGCCTCACCAGCCATCAATAACAACCTGACCAACTACTATTGAGACCTGATGGTAATTTTACCAATCTTTAGGACTCTTTGTTTCTTAATTGGATTACTTTTGTTACCTGATGGTAAATTTTCCTAACAAAATTATACCATTCATCTTACCGTGTGAACAGTTTCAGCAACAGTAAATTCTTGTTACTCATCTTTCTGTAAGTCTCAATTCATGTTCTCTCTTTTTTAATTCCTCTGCTCTTCACTTTCAGTTTTCCTTTGAAATGATTAAAATGTAAAATAATTATCATTTCAAGTTAAGATTTTTCATAAAAAAGAATAATTAAAAAACATATTAACTGTGAAATACCAATTTATTTCCATTTAATAAATTTATTTTAAAATATTTTTTTATAGCAACTGTCTCTTTGAATTTTTAACTAATTACAAAATATTCAAAATTTAAAGTATGATTAGATAAAATCTATAATCTATTTTCCTATTTTCACACCCTGTGCATCTGTCCACGTGGAATCCTATCAGCATCCCCCAAGGATATGGTCTAGTTAACAGTGTAAAGTTTGAACAAGGACCATATAAAAGCTCATAAAAACTGGATAAAGGGATTAATATTAATCTTCCCTATATATATGTATTAATTTATTTCTCCTGTACATTGTATCATCATCATCATTCATGCCACCATTTGAGATGTTTCAGTACACTCACTCGTCATTTGAATAAGAAGATAACTTCCAATGATGTACCATATACAGTTTCCAATCATTTCTCTATCTTTCAAGAGGGTAGAAAAAGATTTATTATATATATATATATATATCAAGCTTGAATGTTGAAGTAAACAGTATAAGTTTCATCTCTGAATGAGTATAATGGCTCCAAAACAAAATTCCTCCTCACCCCTTTAGCCACAAAACTGATTGGATTATACTGACTTATCCCTTCTGTTGCTATAAAGCTTGCAGCTTGGTTGAAATTAGCAGCAGAACCAGACTTACATCTAAGCTTCACAATTGTACCAGGACCAGTACTGCACAAAAAGCAACCTTTATTGCTTTTGGATTCTAAGGATATAGTTCCTTTTTTCCTATTCAATCCTGCAACCACATTGAATACACTGGAGGCTCCACCACCACTGGAAGAATCTGCAATCACAAAGCCATTTTCTGCTCCTTGGTGCATTAAGAGCTTCCCAGGAAGATCATACGGTTCTAACATCACTGATGTACCAGTAGCAGTGGCATTTCTCACTGTTGAAGGCTTTGAGTTAGATGGAATAAGTCTGAAGGTAGCATAAGGGGCTGATTCTGCACCAGGTTCAGGCAATTTTTGCATTATAAGAGATTGATTTGAGTTTGTTAAAGCAAAAGTTGAGCCTGTAATGACTTGGGAAATAGTTGCTAACTGAGTGTTGAAAGTCGCTGGGATTGGAGTGATCCAGTTGGCATTAGATGGATCTGAACCAACCTTAATGTCCCAATCACCAGTTGTGTGGCCAACAAGAAGATATGGACCATAAAGAATCGCTTGGAGACTAGCATATCCTGGTCTGTCATCTGGATTGAATTGAATTTAATCCAAATTCCAAAACACAAAATATCAGTTATATGAGATTTTTCTTCCCCTTATGTTCATCAATGGCAGTGACTAGAATATATGGATTTTTACATACCTTTAATAGCCTCAGTTCTGATTGTAAGAGGAAGCTGAAGTGTTAACTTGTCATTGGCACTCCATTTTCTTGTGATTGACAAAAAGTTTCCTACAAAAAGTTTCTGATGAGTCCCCAAGTTAAAATTTAAAATTCCTGTCTTGTTTACTTTTTCTTTCTCTGATATGGAAATAAACATCCAGAAAAGTGTGATCGTTGGATCAAGAGGGTAAAAATGTGCGAAATTTAAAAGGCTGAGGCCAAATGATTATTACAAAAAACAAGGCGAAATCTATAGTTTCCAAAGGAAAAGGGATTTTTTTTTTTGGCCCAGCCAAAGGAAAAGAGAGTTAAATACCAGGAGATGGTAAAGATAAAGTCTGATTATTTAATACAGCCTTGGAACTGTCTGAAATTGTCCATGTTGGTATCCTGAAGTTCAGGGTAGAAGAAGAACCAGTTCCCTGAAAAAAGTAAATATTTCAATTTATATACTCTAATCCATAATCATTTAGCTAATTTCACAGTTGAGATATTTGCATGAGGAATACTCACTTTCATATAACAGTTCTAAATAAATCTCTGCATCGCGGTTTGAAAATGTTCGATCTCTATAATTCATTAAATTCTAATAGACCGAATTTGCACGCAAAAGCAAGTATCATCTGTTAACATTGAATTCTGTAAATAAATACCTTGTCAGAAGAAAATGTGATGGTTACTCTTAGGTAAGGATCCCATGAATTCATAGGAGTCACAGTCTGATTAAGCATGAAACCCCCAGACTTCCAATTAAAAGAGCTTGAAATGTATTGGATTATGTAAAGAGTTGGGTTCCCTTCTTGTTCAAAATAAATAGAATCTCCCAACTTTGAGAATGATTCAATACCTAGAGATGACACAGAGAAAGATATAGTAGAGATCATGTATAGTTGTGACTTGCGAGAGTTGATATGAATTGAGCTTATTTGATAATGAGAAAAATATGTGAATTACCAGTTCCATAGCAACACCAAAAAGAATTAAATTTTGTTCCCCAACTGTGTCCAGTTTTAGCCTTTGAAACCCCAGGGCTAAGTGGCAGCATATAAATCATCACTCCAGGATCTGTGCCTCTTTGAATACTCAGTACACCATTTGTTAAGGCACGCTCATAATAATCTGCATATGTTACCTCCTTGGTCCATCTAAATAGGTGCCTTGAAACCTAAGAAATTAAATCTGGTTAATTTTTTTTTTTTATTGCTGATATAATGGAAACAGTCTGCAACAACTTGTGGCAAAATGCTGAGGACCCGGAAAGATGATTGGTTGTACATACCTTCAACATGTTATAAGTTGTACATGATTCTTCAGTTTCTGTTGTTCTTAAAACATTATCTGCCATTCTCTTTGGATCACTCCTAAAAGAAAGAAGAAATTAATGAATTAGTGATTGCTACAACAAGAAGAAATAGAGAACTTGCTACTTGATGCCCTTGCAGAAAAAATAAATAAATAAACTAAAATGAAACTAAAAATAATTAATCAGGTCCCCTTACCAAAACTCAGCAACTGATGTTCCTCCAGTTGCATAACTGTGAGAAGAGTTAATAATGTCCATAAAGAATGTTCCAATTTCCTAACACAGTAAAAGGCATGAATAATAGGACTAGTTAGAAACTGGAGTAATCTTTGCAAAGTGTGTGTGTGTGTGTGTGTGTAGTGCATATAGTTAATGGGTTCTGAATGTTGCCATAAAGGTATTTTACAAGGCTTGAACCAAAATAATCACACTGGATAATTCAAAAGATGACATGAAAATTAATCTATAAATAATATAAATGTGTGTGTATGGGTGGGGAAGTTAATTACCTTATAAAGTGGATCGCCAGTGATCTCATACCGCATTTGAGATCCAACAACAATTGGTATATGAGTATTAGCATGCAAAACTGAAATGTCATTAGCCTGCATGGAAACAGTATGAGGATTTTAAAATTCTTGGGCTTGTGAGAAAATCATCATATATAATTTTATAGTTTTATGTTGAAATTTATAATGCATTTTATGAAATGTGTAAATTATTATTTTTATTCCGAAGATGCCCCTAACAAATAAAAAAAGTTGCTTAACCCCTATTAATTTAGTTTATTACTCATTAAAAGAATAAATTGTATTTGAATAAGGTTAAATTTAAAAAAGGTCGAAATATCTTTGGAGACACTCTACTTTTATTATGCCCATTTGGGAACACGGTAAGAAGTACTTTTACGCAAGCCGATGGAGGAGATTATCTTGTTTTACAGAAAAATACTGTTGAACGTTGACTTTTTGATAACGTTGTTTCATACAAGCCCATTAACTTATATGAATCGGTTGCACCTGACTTAAACTAATAAGGGGAGAGAGAGTATAATATTTGAGACTCACGTCTAATTAAATATAAATTAATATATGATTGCCAAAACCAAAATTTCTAAGTGATATATGTTCATCTTACTCACAAACCAGTCTGCTTTTCATTTGATTTGAGTGAACAACGGCATTTATAAGGAAACTTAGTTGACATTGTAACTTTTATATACTATATATATATATATGCACTTTATTTGCAGCTGTGTAAGCGATTGGTGGCAATTAATTCCAATTCAATAATTTAAAGATGGAATGGTAATATAAAAAGAGCATGAGACACTAACATCGCAACATCCAGAAAACTGAAATGATTTATTAATGAACAAGACAGCAACTTTTTGGTCGGAGATCAAAGTCAAAAGAAAATTCCAGGCATATATTGGATGTTTAGGTACTGAAAAAAGTTAATGGATCATCAAGTGGATGAATTACAGTGATGTAGGAGCCATAAACACAGTTAAAATTCAGATAAAAACAATAATAATAAATGAACATAATACTCCTGTAATCCTCAGTGTAGGATTTAATTGGAGCTTATCTCGATCCGGCTTATTTCTAGTTTTTATCACTTTTTTAAATTACTCTCTATTGATGTTCCCTTAACAATAATTAAGTGACCAAGAGGGAAATTAAGTAAGATGATTAAAATGTTTTAGAAAAAATGTATATAATATATTAACTAACTTAACTAACATTTTTAATTTAATCAAATTGGATAAATTGGTCATAAATTCAAGATCAGGAGTAATAAATAATTACCTGCACTGCAAGCAACCCTAAAAAGCAAGGCTTGTCAAAAAGGTGGGCCAACAATAGATGCTTTGGATCTCCCTGCATAGGTTTACAAGAAATGTACACCCAAAAATTGGATGT